>OX235271.1:90381375-90451969 GCA_944472155.2 Trichobilharzia szidati | reverse complement strand
CGGATAATATTTATGTAAACAAAAATATGGGAATACACAATTCTTTTCATACAGTAAAAAATTTTTTTTCTGAAAAAAACGTTGTGTTATTATTTGCCTACCTTGAAAATGTTACTTTAATTAGGGAATTATTCATAAAACAAGTAATACCGAACAATTAGATAAGGTATCAAGACTAAGTACTTCATCTTGTTAAGCAGCTGCAGTCTACTGCTAACGCTTTCTTCTCAAACATGCCCAGAGCATAAATCTTTCATTTATAAAAATTCACCCGAACGAAATTTTCTAAGGTTATGACAGTCAACCGCTGAATGGTATCTGAATCACTTACGTGAATCCACACTGTTTAACTAAGAATTCTCTACAATTTCACCTATCTGGCAATAGTTCATATACAGTGGACATCCATTCGATGAGTAGGTAAATTACATATCTTGGTTTTCAAGCATGTTGCATTCTTGCTGGCAATGAAAGGAAATACATACACATGAAGTCGGTTTCATCTTTGTTGAATTCAAAGAAAAAGGTTTTCTGAGAATTAGGCTTAGGTTTGCTGAAATAGACAGTAGTTCGCACACAGAATTTATATATCTATAACTTCTTAACTTTGTGCAACTAATCTATATCCCGCTGTTTGCATATATGTGGAAAATATGAGTTTTGTTGTAAGGATTACCATGTACACTGAAATACCTGACACCATCCAATAGATTTGAATGTAGTTCACTGTACCATTAAGATATAAAAAATGTTTTCACATATTTCCTTTGCTCAGAGCCTTCAACATCGTAGTAGTAAATTTAAGGTAACCGCGACCATAAATCACTTCTAACTTTGACGTCTAGAGCTACGCATGAGTATTAACGATAACAGGTAGTAAAAGGAGAAGGCGATTCAAACGACAGTCTGATTTTCAAGTAATACATTTCTCTGAGACATCGAATATCATTAGATTTAAATCAGTTCTACAGATGATGCAAAACTGGGTGGTTCATTGTCTTTCCTCCGCCTCAATCCTGAATTTGGCTCTAAATTTCGAATGTGGTTAATCAATATTCATCCATTTTTGATATAACTGACTTAGCTTCGAGACTATCCAAAGTTTCTTTGCAATAATTTTCGAAACAACCTTCCTTAACTTTCTTCCTTACACACCTTGGTTCTAATAGTCTAAATCCTTATTTTACGGGCTTCTTCTCTTTGTAAACGCTTTCTTCTACGCGACTACTTCTCAGCTCTACTCAACACTATATTTTACCTGATATGCAGTTTAAAATATCAAATTAGTTCTGTAGGTTTATTTTGTTGGCACAACTGTTTAGAGAAGTTATGTAGTAAGTAATATTTACTATGTATGTTTCAGTGAGATATTATGCGAAGTTATAAGCGAAAAATGATATTCTGAATATGTATTTCTACAGAAATGTTCAATACAACATTTGCAATACAATTGTAGATAAATTTATTAGTTATTTATAAAATTCTGTGGCATAAATCTTAGTATATATATCAGAGGAAGAGGATGCGACAATTCCTTTGATGAGGATATTCACATATAAAGGGTATACTCATATAAATGATGAAAATACTCTTGAAAAATTTTAAATTACACTTGTATGTGTTGAAAATTCATCGCAATGAAATCATCTCTTTCCTCAATAAGATAAATGTAACATATATATATATATATTCAGCTAGAGTTAAAGCACAGAGTTGGAATACTTTTAAAGTAGGCACCATTGTGCTTATGAAGTTAATGGAATAAAAATTGAGATAAGCACTTCGTGAGTTTTCTTTTTCATTTAGTTAACTCCTCCAGTTCTGAAAAGCACCACAGCATGATTGTCTAGGAAGAAATAGATGAAATGTTTCTCTTCATGTGATATGTACCTGAAGAAGAATTCATCAATACAAAGTGGCGTCATGATTTAAACTTTTTAATTCATCGAGAAAGTTGGCGATGACTTGACACTGACAAAAATTGCATAAAATTGTGAAAAGAATCATCATAATTCATTTTGAGAGTTGAGTAGAAAAAACACCTGCCAGCTTCATTCTGAATTCAATTATTTGCATTGAAATCCCTTATTTTAAACAAAGCTGAACTGTCGTTTCGTCTGCAGTTACTTTAGAAATATCCCTAGATTTCCTAGAGATGAGTTTCCGAGAATTATTCTCAGTTCATTCTGCGGAAAATCGAGTATCAGGTTAGAGTATAACCCACGGAAATCCACTGCTCTAAAGAAATGGAGACAGATCAGGTATATACTGAGGTGAGAGTGGACTGACATCAGGCACCAGACCGTTGAGTGGAACTCGAGTTGGAAACAGTGTTAGACATCACATAGTGATATTGATGAAATAGTGTGAGGAGGAAATTGAAGTTTATGGGCAGTCGCCCAGTCAGCTAAGTAAGACTGCAGAGCAAACACTACGATGGTGATCCGTTTTCGACGCCCTGCATTCTACCTGGAACACGAGTCAATAATAATTATCATAATAATCTGTCTTCATGTTTTCAACTAATACTTCTATATATAACTCCCACACAAGTGAACAGTAGATTCGCCAGCATTAAGTGTATGCACATATCATGGCAAGAAACAGTGACGTTTGGTAGCAGAATTATGTATTTCACAGAATACAGATACCTGATACTAAGATTCTAATTTCTAAGTGTCTGAAGGAGACATTTCAAGCAACCACCTTACGCATCAGGTTCTCCAGCAGACAATTTATCCACTCCAATGTTAAGGATAAGATGTCGCTTCTGGCCACCTCACTGTGTATTTATCAGTTTTTTTGCTCGTATCAAGCAGTGTAGATCGTCCGTACGCAACGTCAAGTCCACAAACGTATCCTGGAACATTGCTCAGCTTGGTTAACCACAGAAGAAAAGAAGAATAGTGGTAGTTCCATCCTCGAACACCTTGTCATCTCCAGACTTCGATCACCTCTGCATGAATGCTTCACAGTGCTACACAGAGTCCTTCAATACTGTACAAATGGACTTCGCATACGCCCTCTGAATATGGCTGAATCATCAGCTATTCAGGATATAAAACCAGGCCTCTGTATTCAAAAGCGCTACTTACATTCACTTGCCCTACCGAAACCAGAGTAAAGGTCCTACTATAATTTTGCTTCCTTTTAGTATGTAGCTTTAGTATTATTATTGTTACTGTTATTATTCTCATTATTATGCCCATCATCCATATTTTATTATCACTGTATCACTGTTTATTAATAACACCACGTTTTCATACAGCTTTTATAAAAACACTTTATCGTCTTTCCACTAGTTCCTGTCCACTCTACACAACTATACTGATCAGTCATTATCTCACACTTATTACGTCATGCTAACTTCTGCCTCTTTTCTAACTTGCAATTAGTCACCCCCTCTATATTACACCCTACATTACGTAATACATTTTTAAGGACAAATTTTACCGGTAACTGATTAGTCTTATGATTCCCTTGTTAAATATAATTGCGATTGTACAGCAGTTTATGGAAATGAATCGTCGAAAAGAAAATCTTCTTAGTTGTTTACGTCTTTTTCCTAAGATTTCAATTTCTCGAAATTATTCCTCTTTCACTTCTTTCACCTTCTTTGCATACTATTTATACTATTTCACGGGGATTTTTACTTCTCCTCTCCTTGTGTAAGTCTTTTTCTTTCAGTCATGGGCTTCATGTACGACTTTCGAGACATGGACTGTGAAGCCTGAAATCAGTTAGCTGAGATCTTACATGTAGTGTCCCAAAAACTCTAATATAAAATTATACTTATCAAACAAGCCTGTGCGGAGTTAATAATCTGAACTCATTACTGAAATTAACACTAAATGAGACATAAATAGAATGCAATGAAACTTACGTGCCGAAATTAGTTCCGACAACACAATGCCAAGTTGGTGAATACTTTCTATCGAATTCTTTTTTCATAAAAGCTGCAATATCTTTTCCAAGTGTGTATTTTTTAAGCGCAATAGCACACATATCTACAGCGTCCTGTTGCATTTCATCAGGCATATCAACACTTTTGATGATAGCTTTCAATTCAGGCATTTTCAAGTTTTATTCTTCTCTGTATTCCTTGAATGTTGTATTATTTACATATGAAGTAATAATCTTTTTGTTTGTACTTCAAGATCTCTGCGTTGCTAAATAATGTTTGAACAAAACTTTTCAGCGTGCTATTTATGCGCATATATTAATTCGAGTGTGCAAGAGTGTTTGTCCACAAAGTAAGTAGAAAAACAACTTTTCATCACAGTGGCCGAAGTAACAGAAATTGTGAATATCAATTTGTACTTAGTATAAACACATCACTAAATGTTTGATCAACGGAGAAAAAAAAATTAGTCCGAATAAATTATCTGAACCGTGTGCTTGTGTGTCTTTTTCTATATGTCTGCTTACGTGCGCAACAGTGAATCTTCGATTTAATTTATTAAGGAAAGGTCGAATCGATTGTAGAAACGGAAGCTTTTAACTTTCAGAGGAAATGTTTTAACACAACTGTACACATAAGAGTGGATGGTTCGTTGTCACTTTACTGGAATCTAAACTATTGTGCAATAGACTGTATGGTTTGATATCTCTTTGTGAAAAATGGATAATTGAAACAGACCTATTGCAAATTAAAGAACTATATAATTCACCACAGTAGATCCATTTCTGTTGCTGAATATTTTTCAAAATTAAAACCAGAGGTAAATTACAGTTTTCAGTGTTTTTCGTAAAAGAGGTTAAATACTAAGTCTGATACTGATTTTGTTCTCAAATGTGTCACATAGTTACTTTAACTCTGAAAAGCATGGATTTAATTTGACATAATGATAATAATCACAGTTTCTGCCCTGTTCGGTGCAAAAGAGCCTTGGTAAGGTGCCTCTTCAGTAGAATTCAACGAATATGCACTGAAGACATACTTGATGAGGAAGAATGAAAGTTGACACAAACTCTGTTTGATAAAAATTATCCAGACAAGTTCATCAGGAGATATAAAGTAGTCAGAACACCAAGACCCACTCTCCAACTCGCCCCTAAGAAAGACGTGTACATCAAGCTACCCTATATGGAGGATCATAGCAGCTTGACAAGTAGACAAAGATTGAACGCTGCTGTTAAAAAGACTTTTTGTGCAGCTAATATCATAATAATTGAGAATGTGAGGCCAATATGTCCATCTAAGCCCTTTGAACATGAGAAAATTTATGTCACATCCCACTGTATTTACCAGTTTGAATGTACGTGTGGCCACACATACAAGGAGAGGACTCATCGATCTCTGTAAGTAAGGTCTGGCTTCAGAAGCAAACAGAATCCTCAGAACCCATTAATGGTGAGGACAGGAAACTTAGCTCCTCTACTGCGAAACATATTATTCATACAAGACATAAAATTGATGTTCACACGTCGTTTGAATCTATATATAGAACGTGTTTGGGGTACATCCTAAAGTTTGTGGTAGCCCTATCAATTAGGAAGTTTAAACCACCTTTATGCGTGCAAAAACAATTCGTCACCACATTAAACCTTCCTTGGTAAACTTTGTTTTGATACCATAGCAGATGCACTATTACCTCTGTTATTTAGTTTAGTGACCTTGATTGTTATTTCGACCTTCAATGTGTCCTTTTAACTTGACCTAAATTTATTTTCTCACCTCTTAACTCTTTATTAAATTCATATATATTCCTATGATAAGTCTGTGTGTGATCAGATTGTTCGAAATGTGTTGCGCAAATACATTACATGATTCAGACAAATTACGTCTTCTTATTGCTTTGTCTGACATAATAATATTAAAATGGTTAGGTGATAAAACGAAAACAGAAATTGATGAAAAATTCATTATCAACACCTGGATGTATTAACTATAAATCGGTTCTTACTGTCAACTTAAAGTATACGGATAATAAAGAATAAAAAAGTGTCTCCTAGTTAAAGTATATTAGTCATTTTCAAGGAAATTAATAAGGCGGAGTATGCGACATTTGGGAATTTTAAATACACCTCTAATTGAACAGTATTTCTCCTGTAGCTTCTTGTGATGAGTATTTGGATAAGCAGATCTCAGAAGACATCAATTCAAGTATCAGTGAAAGTTAAAGCTTGAAGACAAATGAACGAAAAATATCTTATATAATATATAGCTGTGGCAGTACTCGTAATTAACCGAAGTTGATATACATTTGTTGTACTGACAATCGAAGTTAAACTTAGGAAGAATCTCAGTTTATGGTTACAATGTCAGCACTTCATTATTGAGTGAGCCTAGAAAATAAATTTCGAAAGGCGTAATACAACCTCATAAATGAACGATAATATGAAGAAGTGCTGTGTTACGACTAAACCCGACGTACGGTGGTCTGAACGCAAGAGACTTATCTTTGCCTTTTACTGTATAGCTATCCAGAACTTCCTTGGTTAACGCACAGTACAAAAATGTCCCAATAATAATGAAAAGACGACAATTTGTGATAAAATCCGAGGTACTATCTAACAGCAATGACATATGCTACAGCTAAATTACCTCAACAATGCCATTAGGCAGATATACAAACCAAATTAGACCTTAGACACAAAACAAGTAGTATACAATAGAAATATTTAACCAAAATCAACCATATGAAGTACCTTAGAATCAAGAAGAATATTCTCAATAAGGTGGGATCAAAACTCTGTCAAACAGCTGTGTGGTTGAATGGTGTCCTAAGATTTTAAGCTTCATCTCTAATGAATAACACTGGAAAACATTGCCCTGATTTAATTGTTCTTTGCTCACAGTTGACGGAAAGACTAGCATTACTAGATATTTCGGTTTAAACTAGTTATGAATAACTTAATTCTTTGTATTTTTCATCTCCTACAAATCAGCAGGATTCCCTTAAATGCTGCTTTCTTACGACATCTCATCCTTTTTGTTGTAGATAATTTTCTGCTAAAAGTTGTGGTATGAAGTTGTGATAAAGAAATGGTGAAGGAAACATAACAACTTGAATTACAGTCAGGATGTCAGCGAAGAAAACTTGGTTTGTAACAATCTCAATAAGTAGTTATTCTGTACTTAAGCTTATCATAATTCACAAAAACTTTACGTAATCCCTATTGTATGTTTCATTTTACTTCACTTCAGGTCATGGTGCTTTAACACTTTGTCACACTTTCCTATTCTACTAGATTTGAACAAAACAGGAATACAGGATTTCATCATGAGGTGACATCGGTTAAAGGACCACCAGAAGGCCTAGGATTACAGCTGTTTCCTCCTAGTTTGGGACTCTTCGAAGTTCTCAACCACTGGCGTTCGAACCCAGGACCTTCCGTTAACAAAGCAAGCTCGAGGACCATCAAGCTACTGGGACCTGGCCTATCGGCCCATGAAGAATAAACAAACTAAGCAGGATAACATAGTGTCATTTCATTTTGTTGCTTGTTGCCAATTGTATACAATCTTAAACAGTTTTAGTACCAACATGCAAACTATATTCGCACTCTATTTTCTGCGCATGAAGGTGGTCATTATTATTAGGTAATTACACCATACAACGAAAAGCAATAAAATTTGTTGTGGAGCTGGTTAGTATAAATTGAGACGATTAGAAGAACATTTTGGAATTGGGAACGAATGTCGCAAAACAATAGCAGTGTAAAACCGATAGCGCATATTAGATAAGGGTTAAATAATCTAGTTGGGCAGTGGGCAGAAAATAGTTAGGTCAATTTCCTACATAAAGACAAAACTGGGAGTATGAAATTTCATTGTCTAAACAAAGTGTCATTAAAATAACCACCAGAAACAAAACTCAATTAACACAGAATATATTCATATGGGTTAGGAGAGATTGGTAACAGTTTTGACTGTTTAATAACTCAGCAGAATGTAGTTAACTAGAATTAACTTGAACTTAAATTATCTGAAATGACTTTAGTACAATAAATTCATGACATCTATTTATCAAATGGCTAGCAATTGCACTGCTGAAGACGCTCACAGCTTACAGTCGCACGTTTCTTAGAATATGTACGAGAGTGCAGTCACAAATCTCCCTTTATTCACCTGACATTAATGCTTTGGTACAAGGTAGGTGTATTTTCAGGTAAAATGAAAACGGGGCTTGTAAACTATGAATTGTTCCAATCACTAACTTGTTTTTACAGTGTGATCGGATCGGTAGCTGGATATATCATCTTTACGCTTATGTTTATTCTGTATCTGGTTCTTCTAGACACCTTTCAATCGAAGTTTTGAAGGAGGTTTAATCCTACTTCTTTGTATCTGATCTCGCTTTGATACTTGGTGTTCTTTTATGTTTATCAATACCTGTTTTTGGGTAGCTATTGTCTCATATTTACTTTACAACAATGGAGATGTCCTTCCACAAGTCATTCCTTTGAACAAAGCTTTTCATTGCAGTCAAATAATTTTCAAACCAGATTTTTCTTAAAAACTCAGAGAACAGAGGCTGTTAAAATCTGGATACCGAGCATTCGAAGATATTTTACGGTGGATATGTCTTTGTATATTTTCATCTGTAGTTTTCAAAAGTCAGAGATCCGCAAAATGGAATCTTTCGTTTACCTCACATTTAATGGTGAATTGAATTCATTTATGTGCCTTGTTAAATAAGTCAGGAAGATGAATGGCACGTTTACTGCATAGTTAATTATTAAATTTGACTTGAAAATTCACATATTCAAATTTCTGTTTTTTGATTACACTCAATCTTTGAGAGGATATATGTGATCACTGACAACTGAGGTTCTGAAGTCATTCTTTTTTATATTATTCGAGTGATTTCCTTAACTAATCCATTCAATGAAGATGAGTCAGTCAAGCTGTTGGCTAAAATTCGATTAATGTACATTGGAAAAAATTCATTCAGTGATATCTGAGGATATATACTTAAAGTATTTAGACTCACTTCTGAGCTGAATATCAGGTCACCTTGCTACAAATATCTAAGCTGAAATGGCTAACATTTCACCAAAATGTATAGACTGAATTATTTATATTATTTCAACTTACTAGATTTAATCTACAAAAATATTAGAATCTTCTCGTTGTGTCAAGAATAAGCAACATCTTAATTGACTTAATTTCATTCACCCTTCGAAAAACTAGCTTGTTCTAATTTGCATCAGAGCATCTACTACACTAAAGGAAGTTTTGGAAATTATGAAAGATTTATCTTATTCTGGTGCTTTATTCTGCTATTCCATACAGAATACAATGCTGAAATATGTAAAAATTTCGTAGATGGAACACTAGTAACAAGTGTGATGTGTCTAGTTCTTTCTTTGATGCAGACTGAGTTCTCTCAGTCAGGAGGTCAACCGCGAGCCCAAATAGCTCAGTGGTAACATCTCTAACTGCAGCACTTACCGTGTGATGCGGGTTCGAATCTCAGAAGGGATTTGAGTTCCTTCAAGGTTGCAGATACGCCTTGCTGACGGGTGAGTGGCAACTAGCCTGAAACCGAAGTCCAAGGCTTCCTGCCGATTACCTCCAACCATCTAATATGTAAGAGTTGCGCATACAAAATAAAATATTCTGTTGAATACTTTCACTCTGGGTCATAACAGAAAGAACATAACAAATTTTTTAGAAAGGACTGTAAACACAACAATCAAATCTACTCCCACCATAACTATAGTCGGCGATAGCGCCATGAACATTTCTTTCCTGAGGAATATGCAGAGTTTTTAACAACTTACGTTCATACTACCAAGCATGATTTAAATTCGAATTGCTTCACTTTGTCACTAGGTATTCGTTATAAGAAGAATATACACCTTACAGCGGTGCAATTAATAATCCTAAATTGTCAACTACAGTGAATAGTTAAGGTAATACTGCTGAGAAACTGGGACTCGAAAGTACGGAATGAAGATTAAACTGACATTTAGGAATTGACTGGGAGGCATTTACTATAACTGTGACAATTTTTAAAATACAAACTCGGAATCTAATAAATTAATATCACCCCTTTTAATGGAGGAATAATCTGACAGAGTTTGAGGTAATCAAACTAAACACTATTAAATTTTGATGCATTATTATGATTTCAACACTTTGGATACAATCATCTGATTGACTAGAAGACCACTTCACCAGTGTTGATTAATTTCATCATCGAAAACCTAAAGGTGTACGCTTTATGGCAGTCACAGAGCAAGTTGACTGCCACAGATGTCTTCAACACACTACAGGCTTTATCATCAAGCAGAGTATATAAAAACTACCTTATGGTCGGTTTGTATTTTTCACACATTTCTTAATACATGACTCGAATGCCACTCAACGTAACACTCTAGTGAACGGAAAAATGTTGAATACATATCTGGAGGCTGAGATTAATCATCATCCTTCTCTGTAAAGATAAAATTTCCCTACGAATTGCAAACTAATCTCACCCTGAAGATGGGTACAATTAAAGTCACTGTAAAAAGTTAATGCACAACTTACTTTTACGAAATCATTTCTTCAATTGCCTTTTTCACCCTTATCAGGTTAAAATGTGTCTTTAATGCATTCCCCAACACAAAAACCTATAAGTCATTTACCGTCTCTTGATCAGTTAGTCAAAATTAATATGACCACGCTATAAGAAGAGAAGTTTGTGTTTAGGTAAACCTATGCTATGATGAGAGTTCAACAAAACAGTAGAAGGTCAGTAAGATATGACTTTCAGGCTGTAACATCATTAATATATATGTTTACTTAACGGCAGAACACACATACGTTTGATTAATGCTCAGAAATAATCACATGAAAATATATCAAAGCTAAGAGGGACTGGGTTGTTTTATGCAATAAACTCAAGAAAGATACTTGTGCGTCGACAATAAAAATTTAGAAACATAACATCTGTAAGATAGAGATAAGCTTTAAAAAAATGGGAACTTATAATATAATAGTAACAGAGTTAGTGCAGGAATTTTCAAAGATAAGGTGTAGAAGGTTTAATGGCTACCCTTAATGCGCTCCTCACGAATGAACAGATTTTGTGTGTATGGGAATTTTGAGTTTGAGAATACCAATTTTCATAAATTCTGCAGTTTAAATAGGTTTAGTTTGTACTCTTTTCCAAGAAATTTCCACTCATCATTCAGGTAATGATAAATCTGTTGTATAGGTCTGTCAGGCAGCTTAAACCGATTAGATATCCTCAGGTTGGACTACAAGGTAATCTTACTCTCACATAAACCTGGGATGGTTTATGTGCGATTCTTCCTCTGTAAATGACCAACACATCATGTGGCACAGTAAAGTGGTAATTACAGAATATGAAAGCTACCAGCAGAAAGTTGTTGTTGATGTTTAATCGAACAATGGAGTGTATGGAGAAAGTAAAGTTTCTCTCATAGAAGGAAATCATCTTTTCCGATGAGTCTCTTTCAGGTGATTTGAACTAAGCTGAATCAAGCCGGCGATATCAGTGATGAACCCGGCTCTAAAAGGAGTGAAATGGCAGTGGGGTGTTCACATCACCTTGCTGTGGTTTGGAAGCAGTATTAATTGATATGAGTGGTATATTACCACTCATCTGAGTTAACCAGTAGATAAATTTCCTATGCGAATATGTTTACTTTCTTGGTTTCAAACAGGCCGCATGCTGCGATCTGATCAATTTTCTTTCAAAAGGAACCTGTGGTGAGATGTTACCCCTTCAAACTCTGTACATTGCAAATGACGAATTAATTTTAAAATTGCAAATTTGATTTTAGATCTGTGTCGAGTGACCACTTTAGTAATGCATAAGTGCATACAATTTATCTGACTTGACCTCCATCGTCTTTAGGATGAATCTTTTGGATTATCTGCCTGCTAGCAACACACATTTGAGAGCTGCAAGTCCGATCTGAATTTCAGATATTGTGGTTTCTACAGCAAAAATAAAAATAAAATCAGATTACTTTTCGTGTTTTGAGACTCCAAACTGTGTAGGCTAGTGAGTTATTTGTTGTTCAGCGTCGGTTCCATGAAAGTAGAATGATTCACACACCACGCATAAATTATTCATTCGAATAAATGTGTAGATTTATGCATAATCAATCGTCTGACCACTAAAATTAAAATAAATATTCTTTTTTAAAATAATATCACCTACTGATTAAATCACTAGTAGTATGACGAAGATAGTATAATTTCTTTTGAATGGTGATCGAATTCAGAGATAGTGGGTAACAACAACTAATTGATGGGAATGTACGTATTTTGATTTTACCACAGTCAGATCCCAGTTCTGGAAGGAAATGGAACGGTCATCATAGTCATGCTACCAAACAAGCAGGGGGTATATGTTCCGCTTCCAAAAACTTGTACTTTTCAAGTGTTTTTATCTTCTTAGAGTTAAAAATGAATGTCCTGTAGGAGTCACAGCGTAAGACTTTCAGGTCTTGAAGATGTCTCCATAAAACTAATGCATGGAGTCTGAACAACACAATATGAGCTTGAAATTCACAGAATAAGCACTTTCCATCGCGGAATGTATATCTTACTGATGAATGATGGTTTAGTTTAAAACTTACTGACTTGAAGATTCTAAGACTACTAAGATGATATTTCTCTCTCACTTTATCAGACATCTTCCTACTATCTATACCCTTAAAACAAAATTACTAAATATTTCAATTTCTTTTCACCGTTATAGCATTTTTTCATACTAAGTGATTAGCTGTACCTTCTATTATTATAAATGTATTTGCGGTAGGTGTTTACCTAGAAACTTTGTACAGTCAATTATAATTCTAGTTTGCTTCGCCTAAACTTGGATAGTCGTTCGATTGTTTTGAAATTATCAAGAAATGTAAAAAATCAAGTGAAGTGAAGTAGTTGGTGTTTAGTTTCAAAATACGTAGGAAAGAATAATTCAGTACCATTTCTACCACTGTATTTATATGAAATATAAACAGATGAAAGGACCTAAGTATACTGTTTTCATGATTAACCACATCTGTAACATCAAAGATACAGTAATTGTCCTCCCTTTACTGCACTCTTTTTTATTACTGCCACACAGCCGTTATTTTGGTAGAAGAAGGAACCAACTGCCAGTAACAGACAACAGAAAATATCGTTAGAACAGTACTACTGTTTTTATCAGTGACATATAAGCAATTAATCTTGTAAATTTTTTCTACGGCAAACGTATAAAGTGTCTGTGGCTGCAACCACTCATATTCGCTAACTAATGCATCTCATCAGAGTATAAGTTAGGAGGATGATTAACTTTGAATTAGTTGTGTTCTCTGAGCTGGTTAATTTAATTGTGAGGCTCTCATCGTCCTTCTAAACAACATCTTCAGCGCAGGTTTTTAGTAAAAACTGGACTCATTTAAATTCTCCATGAATGCAATTGTATCTCCAGGCAACCACTGTCATGACTGATCCATTGGATAACAAAACCAGCGTTGAAAATGCTGTCTAGAAGGACGACGAAAGCTTAGCAGTTAAATCAAGCAGCTCAGAGAACACAACTAGCTTAATATCATCCACCTGAGCTACACATCTTCTCCATTATTTCAAGATGATTAACTTTACATTAACCAATATCGAACTGTGTTCTATGGGACACATATTTTGTATAGTTTCATTTATGCATTATTTCCAACCTTCTGACTGATGTATTCAAATTTATCGTCAGTGTAGTCTATAATTTTGCAATAAAAAGCATTTAATCTGGAAGCATCTTACTATTAGTTTTCTACCTGTATGAACTGCAGGTGGTAAAACTTTAGAGAAAGCCATCTTGTGAAGTTCTCATCTTTTGCATCACATGTATCAGCTATGTATGATTTTATAACACTTCAGGTATATTTATTTTATATTTTACTAATAACGAACCGTATATTCTCATTATTGAGTCATAGGTAAAAGAAAGTGTAAACAGGGAAGAAAATTTTCTTTTAGACAATTTATTTTCAAATACTATACAATCGTATTTATATTTAACAAAGAATTCATAAGACCAATTTAATAGTGAAAAATTTGTTTTGGAAAATGCACGACATAATATGGATGAATTATTAAAGATTTGAAAAAAGGATCAGAAGCTGAAATCACGTAGTAAGTAGTCATTGTAAATGTACAAAGTGGACAAAATCTAGCAGAAAGACTTTAGTGTTAAAGTGAAAACGTAACGTTACTAGTAACAGAATGTAAAATAATAATAAAATTACACAATTACAATGTCACTCTAAACGTAGTAAAGTGAAGGAATGTATGTAGTGCTTTTGAACTGCAGAAGTCTGATTTCAAGTCCTGAATAGACAGGGATTCAGCAACGTATATATATATATAGCGTATTCCATGTCCATTCGTGAGATACTGGGGAATTTTTTGTGGCACTGTGAAGCAGTCTGGTGTCCAGAGTTTACAAGGTGATCGAGGATATAACTACATGTAGTCTTCTTTTCTCTTCTGACCAACCTGATTGGTCAGTGTTCCACAATAAGTTTGCGGAATTTTTGTGTAGGGCTGATATACTTTACTTTACAAGAACAAGCAAACTGATAAATACACATTGAGGTGGTCAGAAGCAGTATGTGATAATTAACTCCTAACTGGATTAATGGTCTGCTGAAGGATGTCATTCGAAAGGTGGATGCGTGGTTCTTAGAAATGAAAATTTTCTTCACTGTTTGATCTTTCTTCTTACTAATAACTTGAAATGTACAACAATAATCGAGTGTTGGTTTTTAGGTATTCGATTGATTGGTTACAAGATGTCGTCATGAGCTGACATCAGTTTGAGAACCACTGGAAAACCTGGGAGCAATGGACAGCCGTATCATCCTAGTTTGAGACTCGTTTCAATACCCAACCACTGGGGTTCAAATTCAGGACCGTCTGCTTACAAGGCGAGCTCGTAGACCATTAAGCCACTGGCATCCGATCCAATGGCTAGCCCATAAATTCTAACTTCTGCCAATTCACAACATAGCACCGCCGCTAGCCAATATCTTCGGCGAGTATTTGTGCTCACACCTGACATACTGTACCCTAGTGGTCACGAATTCACACTAGAATCCAGGTAACTACCTACCTGAATAGAGCTAGTCGCCAGGGAGCATGTAGTTTACTGCCAAAGACGTTATGCAGATACTGTCACTTATCTCGGAATGAAGAAGAATGATTTGCCCAACTTAGGTAAATTTAAGCAAAAGTATAAGAAAGTAACTTTTAGTAGTCACTTCATTCTACCAAACCTTTAGATACTTTATTTCGATAGTGACATATCATTTTACCTGGGAATATTTTCTTTTAAAAAACTTTAATTTTGAAATAGTAGAGAAAATTTCCAGCTCAGATGATTGGTTTTTCATGTGATTGTATTCTCTGAGCTGGAAGAATTTAGTTGTGAAGCTTTCATTGTCTTTCTAAACAACATCTTTACCCAAATTTTACTGAAAGTTCAGAGAATACAACCGCATCAAAAAGTTTATTCTCATTTACTTCCTTCGTAGCTCTAGTGAAACTGATGAAGATGAAACCTTTTACTCCAGTCTCATCTTTTCATGTGATTTAAATATTAAGGAGTTAAACGCTCACAATCATATCACCTTGATCTGACTTTCAAAACTATCGGTCTTCATTATAATTAACTAGGCACCAAAGAAATAAAAATACGTCTCAGGAGGCTGCTGTCTCCAAAAACTGTTACAACGTGCTTCCACCGTGAGCATTTTTACGTTTTCAAATGCACTATTTGGCAAATATCTTGATATTAGTTAAGTCCACCAGCTTGAAAGTATTTTCAGGTAAAAAAACTGCGTATTCAAAGAATGTATATTTATGCCTGTGAAATACCAACACAGTTCAGTTGGTATGATTTCCATAGAGGTATTCATTCATGCGTCTATGATAAATACTAATTTCCACAGTAAATTTCATTTCAATTATTCCTGACATTAAAAAATGGCTAAACGTAAAAAATTTGTTATCCTTCAGGTAAATACAAATTCAGTAAACATTTATAAATGTTCCATTTAGTGGTTATAACTGAACTTCTAAATTACAGCATTAATATATTCCTTAAAAAGTTGTAGGTTTCTAATGTTTTGCTTTTTGTTTTTCAGAATGACGTAATCTTTTCATTACTGAATTTATGCCCCGCTTATTAGTATGACCCTTAAGTTCTTACCTTGCGTGTTACACTGCACATCTTAAATCACTAATGAATATTGTAGCAACAGGAAAAGCCTTATTAAAAATTATTATTCAAACCTGGACGATTGGATTTAGTCGTGTAGCTATCAGTTAAAGTATCTCAGCATCAATATAGTTTTTCATATGAATATTTTCACGTTAAACAAAGAGTTGTGATTGTTTAATTCCTTACTGAAAAGATGTATCAACATTTTTCTTTTCTAAACTAACAAAATTATCATCCATGTAGAAATTAATTTCCTCTTTTGTGAGAATCATCACTTTTTTCTTCGTGTAACTTATGGATATCAGGGATGTGAGGAGAAGACTATTTAGATTATGAACCTAGTCAAGTGGAAAATCTGAAGTTGCTGATGGACAATCGTAGGGTCAGCTAAATAAGATTACTGAGAACAGGACAAAGTAGAAATGTACTGTTGGAGCCCTGTTCCACTCGGAACCTAAGGGAACAATAATAACACTGATAATAATGGAGACAAGCTAATCATTATATATCATATAAAAATAAAACCGCCTTTCGGAGAACAAAACCTATTTTCAGTTTCTTTTGGTGGAGAAATTCGGTTCAACTTAAGCTAAAATTCAACGTTATTCTCATCTTCATCCCGTTATTTAACTGTGGATTGCATGTCTTATTTTGTAGACTTGTGATTATGTAACTTCAGTTGAAGTGACCAACAGTATATACTTCCACACTTATAATCCAATGACCAGGGAACGAATAATTGCTGAATTTTGGTTCATCCAAAAATCTAGAAGGATATACTAACGGTCATCTTTTGGTATAGACAAGAACATTCAGTGTGAATTGGGGCTCTGGATGATTTTTAATTTTTTAGGGACTGATAGCGCTCTCCACTGAAATGGCATTAAAAAGCACAGAACTTCATTCAAGCTATTAGTTACGCCATAATTCTTATCTCTTTTCGTCCCTCACTTAAAACCGCTTTTGATTTTCATACTAGAAGTCACTTGAATAGGTTTGTAGATTTTATTTATTAATATATAAATTTATGAACACTATAAACTCGAAATAATATTCAAATATTATACAGCATAAATAAATATTTGTCTAATTGAAATATTCTTGCTACAAATTTACTATCTTGTATAGCCGATTACTCAGATTCCGTTTTAAATAAGAGAATAGATCTTCGACCCAGGAAAAAGTACATTAATCCACCTTCAGTATGGCTGACATTGCTAAATAAATTTGAAGTAACAAATGAATGCATCTTATGAAAAGGAAGTGCAATAAATTTTATATATTCATTATTAATTAATTACTGTATTATGGCTAATTAGTGTAATCAAAGTTTGCAATGTGAATTATTTATTCTAATATTTAATGTAAATGACTACGTCTACTTTTCTCCTGCCGAAAAAGAAACTTGATTCTTCCACGTGATCCTGATAGGTGGTGCAATCAAACTGATATCCATCAAACACCAAAATTAATACTGGAAAATATATTTGTTTCACTATAACTGTTGAATCATAGCGATGTTATAATAATAAAATCCTTGTAATTGCTCCATATAGCTGTGATATATTTTCACTTAATATTTACCCAAGTCCCCTAGCTAGATGTTTTGCAGTGATACTTGACCGATCCGTAATGGAAACCACAATCTATTGATGAGAACTTCGTAGATGAAGATGTCAAGTCAGAATCAGTAAAGTAAAACAAGTGTTCATTGGTCCGAATTCAGAAATTTATATGTGGTTTGGAGACGTGGCACGTCAGTGAAAGCATTTCAAGCAGACTGAAGATTTCAATCACCACCTGCCTTCGCACAATACTCAGAATTAGAAGGGTATAACTGATTGAAACCAAGGAACTCCGATGGCCAACCAGTCAAGTTTCTATCACCCACCAAATATACAGGACTAAATAGAGGTAGGCTGGACATACGTTTGACATCACGCACTTCACCTTCAAGTGAAATTGGAATGAGTTAGGCGTACAGCGGTGACTTGATGAAGGTCATTTATAGAAGAAGTGAAAGCTTACGGGAGGCTGTGGTGTCAATGAGAAGTGGTAACACAAAACTGAGTACAACATAGATGTACTTCTGGGGCTGTATGTCTCACACAGAACTCACGGAATGAGAGATATATTAGTACATGTATTTGGAAAACTCCAACCCTTTTATTGTATTTCATTTATTTGCTTCTCTCGCTGACATTTAGCTCTTACTAAATTGAGATGCTATCAGATTAGTTATACAGCTGTGCCTATAAATATTTGGTCCGTCACTGAATATCACCGTAAAGACGGTGCAATCAAACTTTAGTTTGAAACCTTAAACTTCCATCATTCATAGAGGACATTACAAACTTCTACGCTGATCAATAAAGATAACGTGTTTATGCCTAAATGTGTGGACTGAAAGATATATACCTAATAAACAAAATCCATCCTAATAAATTAGTAAAATATCCTTCAATATTCTACGTAATACCAACTATAGTGATACTGAATTCATTTCAAAAGAATATTTTTTGACATTTATAAGCTTACCTTCCATAACTACAGCCAACAACACAGTGCCATGTACGTCCATATTTGTTATTGAATTCTCTTTTCAATGCACTAGCTATGTCTTTATCATATCTATGCGTTTTCATTGCTTTCAGGCATGTTTTAATTGCGTGTTCTTGCATTTCCTCTGGCATACCAGTACTTTTAACAATGGCTTTTTCTGGTTCCATTTGTGTGCGGCGATAATAATAATAATAATGATAAGTGGATAAATTTCAAAAGTTCAATGTTTACAACTTGTACACAATTTATGCCTTGCCTCACACTTCTCTGGCATGTAAAATTTTATGAGTAATTTGATCTTTGCATGCTATTTTATGCGTACACATATATTATGTAGACTTGTGTATCACGTGAAGATTATTGATTTGTTAAACAAAGGTGTACTTTAATATCACTGTGAATGGTTGGTAAAATGTAAAGCAAGAATCACTGAAAGTGACATATGTCTTCCATTCTGCTGATGAAGTATTTGGCTGAATATTAAAAAAATATGTATTATCAAAGAATGAAAGTCATCAATATTTGTCTTAATAAATAGTTTGCAGCATATTCATATTGTGACATATCTGGCAGCATGTACATCACGTTTCTTCGTCTAATTATTCTCATTTATTCGTTTGTATTTTTTCAAAATCTAACAAAAAGCAGAGATATGCAGAAAAATACTCTTAAAGCTTTTATGATACGTTTTCCGAGAATCAATAGTCTGACGATTTTAATCAATGTATACCTACTAAATTTGATGCTTATGAAGATGTAAGCTACAGGATTTACCTGTCACCACATAATTCAGTGCTGACTGTATAAAAAGCAACATTTCAAAATTTGCACAGCTCACCGTGAGAAAGTAGAAACTTTAGTCAGCCATTCAGTTTGAAATATTATTGTTAAACTTTTCAGTATTTTTTTGTCAGAGTGCTTTGAAACTTAAAATGAAGCCTGTTCATTTACCTCGCAGTGTAACCTACAGCTTCTTTCATTGCATTCAGCATTTTTTCAACCATATTAAATCACTTTCTAGTATAGTTTTATATAAACTGTTTTAATTTAAAGCATTCAAGTGAACAAGCAAAGTGTAATTGCCTCTTAGAAATAAGTAGTTATCTGCACTTCAGAATTGACCCTACCTATAAAGATCAATAATTTAGATGTAAGCATTTAGAAGAATTCTCTATGGTTTGAGCCAGAAAGCTGAAGTAGACATGAATAAAGAATAATTTGTTTGATAGAGTCTTTTCAAACTTTTATAATAAAGAAATCAAAATTATTATTACTATATTAGCAAAGGAAGCTGGCGGTTCGGTGTGAGGAAGGCTCAAAATTCATCTGTCTGTGTATCCCAAAGATTGCAAGTTTGGTTTTGACAATGAATTGCGGAATAGATTATTTACATTTCATACCAGCTCATGATAAAATCCTCAGTGACCAGTTGGGTGCAGCAGGTTGAAAATGAGGCAATAACTCATCGAAGAACATTGCGAAGTGGTCGCGCCATGGCACGAATTGGCAGAAGTTAAAATTCATGGGCTGGCCACTGGATTGGTATACGAGCTCACCTTGAAACCACAAGGTCCTGGGTTCGAATCTTGGCCGTGGGCGCATACTACTGAAGAGTCCCAAGCTGGGTTGACGAAACAGCTGTCAGTCCTCCAGGGTTTCCGATGGTTCTCTGACTGATGTCAGCTTATGAGGAAATCTTCCAACCAATATGAGCACATTTAAGAACTTGTAAATCAATACTTTTACAGTTAAATTTACTGATTTTTCTTATGGCATTGATCACCGTAACACTATGGATCACTGTGTTCAGGTTAGTATAAAGTTCATAGAGTTAACTTACCTCAAAATGGAGATGAAAACTGAAATGGTAGAGAAGATTTGTGGCTCAGATGGATGATTTGAGCATTACTGCACTCACAAAGCTAAATAATTTTAGTTGGTAAGCTTTAGTTTTTTTTCTAGATGACATTAAATTTACTATAAAAATAGCATCTAAAAGAATAATTAAAAAATCTTCAACTAAACCATCCATCTCCAAGAATCTGGCAACACCAAGAAAGTGACTATTATTCACTTTCCATTACAAGATTCGATATTCGATAATGGATTTAGTTCATGTGATACAATTGAGTAAATACTGCTTTCATCACCAATAATCTACGCAGCATTGTTCCAACTACAGGTGGCACGGATGAAGGTGGCGAATCCAGAATTGAAAAGATAAGATAGACCTTTGTTAATCTGAAGTCACTCTGTAAATCCACAGCACTCAGCGTAAGGAATAAGATTTGCCCTTTCAAAACTAATATTAAGTCAGTTCTTCTTTATGGTTTAGAGCCTTAGTTTGACATCCAGAGCATTCTCAACAGGCTTAGGACTTTTATTATCACCTGACTCCTCTCGATACTGAAGGTAAGATGGCCGGCCAAAAAGGATTAGCACCAAGGAATTCTGCCAGGCAACAAACCAACCAAGAACCCAAAACCATAGAAATACTCAGAAGAAAATGCGAAAGGACTGGAAAAACTCTGAGGAGACCGTTAATTGACATCATACACCAAGCCTTAGATTCGAACCTGATTTGGAAACGATGAATAGAAAGTGTCTCCGAGGATGACATGGAATAGACTGTGTGAAGAGATGATAAGAGCTTATGGACAATTGTGCAGCCGTCTAAATAAAAGAATGAAGAGAATACGATAAAGTGGAGATGTGTTATTGAAGGCGTATTTTACTGCAAAACCCAAACTTTTTTTAACTTAATTCTCTCATGCTTCAACCCTGAGTTAATCACATATCAGCTTGATTTCAATGAAGCAAAGTTATGCATAGATGATGTATATGTCCTGATTTGTCAATAGTATTCATTCCAAGCACGTAATATGAAGAATAGTCGATCAAATGTATTCATTTGGTTTAACATCAGTATTTTCTCTTAGCATTCAAAAGTTTATAAATAGCAGCATCTTCTAAACGTTAGTTGTTTTTTTCGATTGTATGAAATATTAGAAGTATTCATAAGTTGAAACAGAAATAATAGACATTTATTTATTTGTTTAGCTTAATCAGTACTTTCTTTAACTGAATACAAGGGTAAAAAATTATTTAGATGAGAGAAGAAAGTGAGTCTTAACTGTGAGAAATAACGAGGCTGTAGACATTTCAATCAACATACTTATATGAGTGACAGATAAATGCTCTCGTTTTAAATTGATTAGGTATTTACTCAGTCGCATTTCTACAAACTTTTGAGGCGTTTTTTAGTAACTGACGGATAAAAGATCATCAAAATCCAAAGAATGCTGGCTTGTTTGCTTGATTTCAGGTCTGTTTTTGTGTAGATATGACCTGAATTCATCAGACTGAAAGACAATGAGAACATTATAGCGAAATAACAAGGCATAAGAAATGTTGCTTAAATGGAGATGGTTTCCGGTTGTAATTGTACCAATAAACTAGATCATAACACTGTTAATACAGAGAATAAATATTTATCAAAGAGGATAAGGGAAGAGAAAAAGTAACCAAAAGACGAACTCGTGCTATGAATATTCGCTCTCGACATAGTTATGATGATATGAATAGATCCTCTAGAATTTTTAAATTTTACTTAACGTATGTACTGATTTCTTATGTGAATAGAATAGAATTATTCAAAATATGTATCCCATTGGTTTATCTAAGGGTCTCAGATCACAGTGATACGAAGAGTTTTCCACATCACCAGGTATTGAGAGGAATTTTGATACAATAAAGGCCTGTTCGGATAAAATTATTTTTTCTTTTTTTCTATTACCCACTTTACTTGACTGATATGGAAATATGAGTACAAATCAGAATTCCTCTCAAATATTTATTCAAAAATTAAGAGTTCTAGTGGCATAGGGATAATAGAGTGATTTCAGCTGAAGGAGATTAATTTCTTCTGTTGTTTGAATACCATGAACGTTTGGACAACATTTCGTAATAATAATAATAACTGTTAGTTTGAATACAGCAAGAACAACAGTTTTTGCAAAATAATATGGTATATGTCCAGAAAGTCAGAGGTGTGCCCCTCTTTCTGTTCTCCCAATATAACTAGTCCCGCAGATACATTTAAATTTGTATACAAAGTTGGAGCTAACATGAGAAGGGTATCCGTCGACTTTCGACCGCACCGATAGACAAGGACTAATTTAGCTGAAGGATAGGCTCTGCCTATTGACATCCTCAATCTTTTGTTGACAATTGCTGTGATATTTTTGCGTTTAAAATCTAGTTGAATGAAGACAGGCTTTTTTCCACTGTTTGTTTGATGTTTGAGCCTCCACATCTTCTATATTTGTTAATGAAACTCTGAGGGTAACGTTTGTTATTCAACATCTTTTCGAGAATCATGTACCAAAAAGCCTACGTCTCAAGGGAACAAACGATCACAGTATTACCATTACCAGGCATCTTGAGGTGAAAATCACGAAATCCTATAAAGTTATCGGTAGACAGAATAGCCCAAGTCTCCTCAAATTTGCTAAAGCAATTTCCGTCACACGCTTGAAACCCAATTTATGTGTCCAGAAGGAAGCAGTTATCAGCCTTTCCTTGCCCTGGTAACTGGATGTCTTTATTCTCTGTTTCATTTGATTACGTAGTCTTTGGCTTTGACCTCACCCCTTTGATATAGTGTAATTTTTCTTGTCTCTTGTTTTTATGATTTGTGCTAAACTCAGTATATTGTTACTTAATTTATTAGTCACTCAATTGACTCTATTTACATAGTTTCATTGTGTTTTTTCTGTTTTTTTTTGCCTACCTTTATGTGATTTCATAAAGTGATTACCCTTCAACCTCTGCACTTTAATGAGAAACTGACGATGAAACTTTAGTTCATTTAAGTTCTGTGTGAAAGAGAAGGAACTTTCGTTAAGGCTCATTTACAAACAGTCTACTTTTTTGTGCTTGAAATACGTATGATTTTGTTATTGACTACGATTATTTTCATTCAAGCATAATTGTACCTCTACGATCTGGTTTCACATATTTTCTAGCCATCAGAAAAGCTTGGAAAGATGTTATTGCTTTGCATTTTGAAATTTCATACGATTGGTTTCCTAACAGTTAACCTATAGACAGTTGTCAGAATCTGTTAGGTGTTCATAGTTAATTTAAATGAGATACACCAATATGTTAAACAGTAATCTCTACTATAGTTTGTATTGAACAGACTACACTGCAATAAAACTTTGACTCATCATTGATAATGACACAATTACTCAGCAATTCATTGATATGAACATTTTTGTGTAACGTTGTAAACTCTTGTATTTTGCATAATTCAACTCACTTATGTGCATGTAGCATTAGTTGTCTGTTGTTGCACATAATGCAGACGCATTGTTATTATAGTGGTTCACATGTTAATTCCATGAAACTAACCAATCTTTGATGAGTTTACTGGTTACACTGGTTATACACAGGCAAACAAGGGTAAGAAATGAAACCTTACTGTTCACATGTTTGAAGTTATTTTACTAAAATAGACCTTGTTATCTTTAGGGTCATTTTCAACGGAGACACTATTTAACTCGTTGTTCATCACATAAAAGAAGTCAGGCAGCCTAAAGCAGTCCTTTCACAATAAATTTCTAAACGAAACAAGCGCATGGATTGTAAAAAGGCGGTGGTTAAAAATGCTGATATGCCAGATGAAATGCAACAGTATGCTGTAGATACAGCTGCGCAAGCAATGCATGAATTCAATATTGAAAAAGATATTGCAAGTAGTGTAAAGAAGGAATTTGACAAAAAATATGGTCCAACATGGCATTGTATTGTGGGACGAAATTTTGGAAGGTAAGTATAACAAATAAATATTTTTTTTAAAAATTATTCTACTCTTTAAGATTCAAAAATAAGTGTAATCAGCCTTTGTTTTGTTATGAGGGGTTATCATACTGAAATTACGGGAGATAACAAGATGTAACAATGAGAGCCTTTTCAAATCGGCAGCATAACTCGGAATACTAGCAGATCTCCATTAGTAAATTTTCTAGCATAATGATCGTGTTTTACAACAAGTCCATACTTTTACAACCCATGTCAAGAATTCGAAGCTATTGTATTACATTTCCGTGCATTATAAAAGCAGGTGAATTATATAACAGTGTAATATTTTGTTTACTAAGTAGTGTGGCAATTTATCAGTCTATAAAAGTTTAGACAGCCTACGTTGCGTTACTATTCTGACTACTTTGCACGACTTAAGGCAAAAGTAATAATAGATGTGTGGAACTATCACCTAATGTTTACCAATATGAAATCGTGTGGAAATGAAATATGTTTTATCAAACAAAGCTCTGTAGGAATAAGGCGGCCATATTTATAATTCATAATTCAAATAAAATGAGACGACATGTTGGTCTCTTTACCTTTGTTTGCATTTCGTTTAATTAAACATTGCTAATCAGTAGTTACTCAGTTGTTTCCTTTTGAGTTCTGAGTGATACAATACGAGTTTAGCTCATTTTTCTCTAAAGCCAAAGTATAATGACATAATAAACCAACTGTTTGTAAACAGTGTCTATTTACATTACTATATTAATTTTCCTTTCCCTATTTCAGCTACGTAACACATGAAACGAACCACTTCATTTATTTCTACCTTCAAAATGTTGCCATATTACTGTTTAAATCTGGATAAATCTTGATCAATAAAGGATAATGAATACACTTTTCGTTGATTGAAGATAGTAAAAAACCCGATTTTGTTTCAGTCCTTTTGTACATAGTTTGTTTTGCGAATAAATGAATAATAGATTTTCGTGTAGTCTTTTCCTTCAGAAAGTGTTTTATTGAGGCAAAAGAAAGGAAATATTGCGTTAATGACAGGACAGGCTGTTAAGAAAGCCGTATTCTGCGTTCAAAAACTAGTTACAGTCATTGAATTATAATCACTTGTCTTTTAAATCAAAAATATTTAACTTTTTCATTTCTTTACCTTTCAAATATAGGAAAATAGGGTTTCAAGCTTGAGTTTTGAGGTTTCAGTAGTGCTAGTGTTTTCAACAGGGTGGTGTTACTAGTCTAATGTCCGTCCTTCCTTCTTCACTAGGCTTACTGATGGCTAAAAGAAGTGTTGGAATTCATCCGCCAGGAATTGCGTCCTGGACCACATGCTTTGTTGTCGGCCAGTCTGCCACAGAGCAACCTACGCACTGCTGCCCAAAAGATTTCGCCGGCTGTAAAATAAAAGTAATAATTTGCAGTGAATGAATGTACTACTTATTTTCTCTAACTACTTTATTTTCAAACATGGATAAGACTTGTAAGCGAAATATTATGTATAGTAAGCTGCTATCATTTACTCGCCAACCAGTTTATGTTTGTCTTCACCTTTTCGTATATTCTGAAATGAAGTAAATCTAAATTGCTAACTGAAACAAATCGAGAAACATCTAAATACGATTTCTATCATTACAATTACAGCTGCATTTTGAAAAGAAATAAATGAGTATTAGCATGTTAAAATAGGAAAATGACGTCTCTGAGTGCTCCAGATGAACAATAACTTATTAGAATAACAAAAGATTCACGGAATATTAAGCATATTTGTCTGCTTGAATCACTTAAATCAGATACAGTGCTTTCAACCTACAATTGCGCATTTCTGGGGGACCAAAGAAAAATAGCATGAAGGGTTACTTTATTCTTCAGATCAACCAGTACTGCATTACACAATGTACTGGAGATGACTGTTTTATTTGAAAATCTTGGATGAAGAGAGAATGGTATGTTATAAAGCACGCTAAAAATTGTGTATACTGTGTGAAATTATTGTGAAGAATAAAGCTTCAGTTTGAAATGAAAAGTTATTAACGCAGGGGTAGTAAAACTAGATGACTATGGCGTATTCTTTATGACCTGCTACTTAGTGTTCAATCAATCCATTCGCAGTGAACATCAAACAACCATCACCAATATCGGTTTTTAAAAAAAAAACAACTTTATTCACAAAAGCCATACCTCCAGTTGCTTTATTTAGCGATTATCGTCCAAAGTACAGAAATGACTATCAATTACAAGCTACTTAGTAGTCATTTAAAGATTATAGTAACCCGTGATAAAGGTTAAAGTGGCTGTAAGTTTATTTCATGAAATGTACTTTGGAGTACAACAATGTGTAATGCAGAATAGATTCAACTATGAGTATAACAATAAAGACATTTGATTTCTTTCCAACTAGCATACTGATAATACCAACAGATAGAGACAAATTACATTTCAAAGATTCTGCATGAAATTTGAAAATAATTGCATTTATGAATAATTCGAAATGACTGCCGTCAGAATTTAGACAAAACATAAAGAGGATAATTTTTTTTAAAGTATTTAAACTAATTCGGATAATTGAAGCCAACATTACAGTGATTTGCTCCATATTGTTTCAGTAGTAATGCAGACTCAAAGAAAAAAAGCATATAATTCCGTTTCACGTAAAGTTAAAGACTAGAGTTGCTCTGACCAGAACTTCAAGTTTGTGTAACACTGAAGGGTATGTATGCATGCATATATCGGTCCAGTAGGAAAGAATAAGAAATGACGTTTGTCATCATAACCTTAAAACAAAAATTGAAATGATTGCTATTTTCAAGATGACTCTACCACGCTGAAATGACCAGCCTGTTTAATACTTGTATGGGTGAAAGGCTTGAAATATTAAGTGCCATCAGCTTTAAAGCGCAATGTTTCGATTAGAACGCAAGGAGGTAATTATAAATAAATATAATAGAGAAGATTTGTAGCTCAGATGAATGATCTGCAATTAGTTGTGTTCTGTGAGATAGCTTACGTCGTCCTTCTAGACAACATCTTAAGTGCAAGTTTAAGTATAAAATGAACTGATTTAAATTCTCCATGAATGGTAGAATTGTATCTCCTGACAATCATCTTCGTAATTGGTGGTCGATTTACATCTGTACTGATCATTTTTTATTGTCTTGTTACCCAGTTACATACTCGCTCACGTTAGTCCTTTGCTAGCTAGGCTGGATAATTTTCCTGGGAGCGTTTCACGAGCGGACATATGGTACTCCCAACTTACTTCCACACAAGCTGGTTAACTGAAATGTGCATGACGAAGTGGCTCTAATGCGACAGCTCGTCTTTCACTTGCTGAGTGAATAGTTTCTGGGAGCAGTATGTCAGTCGTAGGCCGGTGGTGAAGTATTTCCAAAATACAAATGATATCTTTTGCATCACTATTTGGAATTTTTGCTACAATCTTCTGATAAGGACCTCTCTAAAACTATTTTCTTTTAACATTGTATTCGCAGATAGATGCCGTTCACTTATGTCAGTGTTTCTGACACACGCACACCAGTTAGACACATTTAGTTGTCAGAATAAAAACGGACAGTTGTACATCTTTAAAAATGACATCATAGGAAAGAAAATATTTTAAATATTAAGTTGGTGTCATTCTGAAATCTCATACATCACTTCAATCACTATTGGTGTAAAAATATTAGCTCTTTTATTTTATTTATTTACGTCCCCAGTGAAAAATAGGACTTCAAGCTAGTGGCTTCAAGTTTTGGTAGCAGTGGTATTTATTTTTACGGCATGGGATTGCTAGCCTCATGTCCAACCTTCACTCTTCACCAGTCTAATTACTGGCTTAGAGAGGTAAAAGAGTGAGTCGGCCAAGGACCGAACCCCGAACCACCTTCATGGTTGGTGCGCATTCTATCGCTGTGCCACCGACGCACTACGAAATGAATCACCAGTTTGCATGGTATTCTTTTCTGTATTCAGAAGAGAGCACCTGCACTACACCGTATTGCAGCTGACTAGTGGCTATTACTATGGTCTTCTTAAGAAGAGTGTTACAAAATAAAAAATATTTTTACTACATTACTAAGACAACCTGCAATTTACTTCACAAAGCTTGACTCCTTGATATTGACTTTATTCAGTGCTATGGTCAGCAATAATCTTAAACTTCTTTATTCTTCCGAAATAGCGTACAACATTTGTTGGAGCCAACTGATCTGTTTCCAGCATGTATTTAGGCATAGTTTCTCTTCAATTGTAGCCAGTTCTATACTTTAGGCGAAAACTATCTGGGAAAAGTAACCACTTGTAAGTTCCTGAAGGGTCCAAACTAGTCATTATCCAGTATTGCAGGCTGGACATCAGCGTTTCCCACTGTTGACTCGTGATTTTCACTCCGTAATTATGTGATGGACTGATTATGTTTTAGAAAGACAATCATCCAACTAATTTGAATAAACCATGGTGTTTAATAGCGGCGATTGTGATATTCATTAGACTATAGACAGAGTCGTGAAACTATTCGTTTCAAAATACCTAGGGATTTTGTGTGAAAAAGCATCGGATACAAATGTTGATTCATCCACTGTGTCCTATTATTATTATTGTTCCCTTCGGTTCCGAGTGGAACAGAGGGCTTCAACAACTTATCTCCACTCCCTTCTATTTTCTACTATCTTCTTCAGCTGGTTTCATGATTGTCCATGATCTCTCATCTCCTTCTCCAACTCACACAATCTCCTCCATGTCACACTCGCACTGACAACCCACCCGTCGCTTCCCAGTGGGATTCCACTCGAGCAATGGCCTGGCCCACGATGTCATTCAATGGCCTCCTCAACGTATTCCCGATCCATCTCCATGTTATCCTACATTTTTGTTGAGTGATCGGCTCTTGGTTGGTTTGTGCCCAGCCAAAGTTTCTTGTTGCTTATTCTTTCTGGCCGGCTATTTGATCTTCAGTATGGAGCCAGCTAGTGAAGTGGGTCGCTGTTGATAAAAGTTTACAGCTTGTTGAAAATACTTTCCGTGATACTTAGTGTAAGTTTCTGACCCGTATAGAAAAACTGACTGACTTCACTGATATTTGTGTTGAAAATCTGAATCTTGTTCCTTATGATGAGTGCAGAAGATTTGTAAACTGGTTTAAGGTTGATGAAGATGTGTCTGAACTTCCCGATTCTGACTTTGACATCTTCATCCGTTTCGATTGCCTATGTTTGAAACGATACTGCCTAGAGGTAACCTCTTTAAAATCTCTCCCGTTGATGGTTATTGGTGCTGGTTTTTGTTGCTGTTATCATTATCACCTCCGTGTTTCCTATGTTCACCTGCAGATCTGTCTTCGGTGCTTCTTTAGACAGTCTGTTGGATTGCTCCTGCAAGTCTTCAACTTTGTATGACATTAAAAATAAATCATCTGAGAAATTCAGATCTCTTAGAATCCTCTTATCGGTTGTCCAGCGTATTCCTGTCTTCCCACTCCCTTTGTACGGTCTGGGGTATATTCCAGTCCACCACTATTAAGAATATCATTGGTGATAACAGACAGCCTTGTCTCGCTAGTTTATTCACTTTAAAGGATTCTCTGAATTTTCGTAGTAGATTATATGACATTTGACACTGTCATGTATCTGTCGCATGAGATTGATAAGGACTTAGGGAACACCATAGTGTGTAAGCTTTACTATTTAATCATAACCACTGAGAAACATTTACATTTATCATCGTATCATCTAAAACTATTCCGACCTTTGATATATGCAAAGTTCTTATATGACACGTAAACTTCAATGAATTCTTCGAAAAGTCGCTTTTTAACCATTTTGTGTTTTTCATTTCATTCGTTATAATTATAACAGCGTTTCTCCATCTTTCCTCCAGCTAAATTTTGATGTTAAAAGATCAGGCAGGTCAGGCTGTCTTCTTATTACTCCAAGTTGAGGGAGTAGTGATTTAGAATGTTGTATTAATGGAATAGCGACAGTTTTCACAATCCCATTGATCCACTGTTTTACAGCATGTTTTCAAATAATGTTTTACTTACTGGAAATTGTTCTGCTGGCTAGATATACCTATAAAACCTGACTTTTCTAATATCCTTAACTCAGGATATTCCCCTAAAAATGCAAGAGCTAATCTTTGAAATGTTATATTTTCAACCGTCTTTCATTGTCGTGTAAATTGCAAAAGTTAACTAGCTCATCATATGGCTTATTTTCCTATAATAATTGCAGTAACTTGAAATTTCAGCTACGTTAAACTGTGTGAGAAATGCTCGGTCTCCAGAGCGCGAAAATATGAATACAGTCACAACCTACTTACAGATAGATGACAGTAACACAAACAGTGGTAACATTTTTCTATACTCAGATAATTATATGCACTGTACTGAGAAAGTAAGCTAACGTCTCTTATACCTCTAAAATTCTGACATAAAAGGCGTGTCTTTGATCTCACCAGCTGTTAGTCTTGAATAATTAAGCAAAAGCTGAATATAGACTAAAGACATTCTTACTAAGTAGAATAATCAGATTGTTAAGAACTGATTTCACTTGTGACTATTTCACTTCCAAAATTTACTTTATACATACTTCAGAAATAATTAGATTTATGCTAAAATGCTACCTACATAGAAAGGAAGTTCATACGGTATATACACTAGTTCTGTGTTTTGAAAGACATAATTAGCATTTTAGTAGCTTAGACTCAAATTGATTAAAAATGCATTCATGTGGGTGGATATCAAACCATAAAGACTTAGTTAGTATCGACTTTAAATACCTCTCAGAATTCTTTTGTGTAATAATAGTCCAGAGTACGCAGCCTTAAATGACCCATCATTTAATAAACAAAGAACTTGAGTAATACAGACTTGCATACGTGAATGTATGTGTGTGTACGTGCATATTTCAGCTAAACGAATATAAATAAACTATAAACATAGACTAAATAAGGTGAAGATAGATAACATTTATGTGCTAGTATGCTTTTGTTTCTAGTATGTTAAACTAATTACATAAGATGGTGATGAATTAAGACCTTCATGAAATCAGAGATATTTATTTGTTTTTCACTAAAACATACAGTCAAACTGAAGCCGTTTTCATTATACCTTAAGAGAAATTGTGAACTGTACTTGGATATAAATTCCCTAGTGTAGTAAAGATTCTAAATTTCCAAAACAAACTCCACCTACCACCTATTAATACTCTTATACATGAACGCGCATGCAATCATTAGGGTATAAATAACCATAATTTTTTATAAAGATTTTAGTTTTTAATGATTCTGCTGTAGATTTTTCAACAGAACAAACTGACTGGTTCTAGTACTCAAAAATAATCTATAAAACCTAATACTGTTTGCACATCCATTAAGCCTACAAAGTATCTTCTTGGCGAACAACACGAAAATGTCAAGTGGTACACCAAAACTTGTAGTTTGACATCAGTTGTGTTTGGATGGGTTTATATAATGATCAGGAAATATTTACATGCATAATTATCCGTTTTGTCCCCAGCCTCTTTACAACACTCGTATTTTCGAAGTTTTATCAAACTTCTATTCAACCCTTAGATATCATCAGTAGCTGAAATTTCCTAGCTGAACAGGTTTTCAAGTAAACATAATTTAGCTGTCAAAAGAAATGCCAAATTTAGAAAATTCGTTTTATATCAGTGTTAAGCAGACTGTGCGTCGGTGGCACAGTGGTTAGGACTCCCGTCGACCAAGCACATGGTTCGGGGTTCGATCCCCCGCCGACGCACACCTGATAACAATGGTCGACCTGCTAAATTTGGGCTACCGATTTCACATGCTGCAAATTCCATAATTGTACTGAAAATACGATGTGGCATCAAGCTGTAATCAAAAATAAATAAAAATATCAAAAAGACAAGAAAAGTGGCTGTTTTAGGAGTTACCAAGTTTCTTCAGTATATTAGGAACAAATATGACCAACACATTGCGAGGATTGAAAAACTTTGAGTTCCAATTATATTACTGTCATACTGTTATTCATTTATTCCCAACAAAGATGAATTTTAAATCTAGGAAGCTTCAGGTTACGTCTTCATGTTTTCAATAACTATGCTTTCCTCTAATTTAGTGAAATATGTCGTATTCAAGTGTTAGTTTGTAGGGATTCGATTGGTTACAGGATTTTCATCATGAGCTGATATCAGTTAGAGAACCATTGGAAAACCTGGGAGTACTGGACAGCTGTTTCGTCCTATTTTGGGACTCTTCATCAGTACGCACCCACCGGGATTCGAACCCAGGACCTTCTGGTTACAAGGCGAGCTCGCATACCATTAAGCCACTGGGACCCGATCCAATGGTCCATGAATTCTAACTTCTGCCAATTCACGACATAGCGCGACCCCTAGCCAATGTCTTCGGCAAGTATTTGTCCTCACGCCCGACCTGCTGCACCCTACTGGTCACGACTTCTCACTAGAACCCCAGGTAACTACCTACCTGAATAGGGCAAGTCACTAGTGAGCATCTCATTGATATTCAAGTGTTGGTTTGTAGGGATTTGATTGGTTACAGGATTTTTATCATGAGCTGACATTAGTTAGAGAACCATTGGAAAATCTGGGACTAATGGACAGCTGTTTCGTCCTAGTTTGTATGTGCCGTAATTTATTTCATGTAAGATACTTTATACTCTGAAAATATCAATGGATATTCATATTGTAAAATCCATTAAGACTGACAGTATTAAGTAGTAGAACTTCAGTAAAAGAAAACCCAATCTGATTAAGAAATATAAAGTTGAGAACATTCAACTCCTGGATGATTTCTGGCTAAAAACTATTTGCACTTCAGTTTGTATCACGAGTCTGAATTGCTTCATGTATTTATAGCCCTGATTTTTTCCTGAATTTTCTGATTATTAGAACAATATACTGTTGACATATTAATTTTGTATCGGAGAAGATACTATACTCATTTAGTATACAGAGAAGCTGTTTTCCTTGGTGCGAAACAGGCACAAATTCAGTAAGCTAGGTAAACGTTTTTTTAGATCTTTATTGTGAAAATAAATCTCAATAGTTGTATATTTCAGGACCTTATATAAGTTTATGATGATTGCATTTAAGCGATTTTTATCTTGTCCCTAAAATTCACTAACAACTCATCAAAATCTCATAATCTAAAAAACTTAAGTTCATCTAATAGTTATACCTAAAGCTTGTTGTAAATTAAGACCACGTTTCAAAACACTTTGTTTCCAAAGTTATCAGCTATCTCAAGAGACCAACCAGTAAATAATAATAATAATCTGCTTAATTCCGAAAACAGTACTTATAATACAGAATGGAATTCTCAGCATTTTTCACAATATTGCATCTGATTTACTCAAAATGTAAATAAATTTAAAAATTTAAACAAAATTAACCAGTGGAATTTGTCCACATTCATGGTACAAAGTCAAAAATATTCGAAGTACAAAATGAAAATAATAATAATAACAGCGAGTCTGTTACAAACAGTATTGTCGATTCAGTTTGAAAATATTAACATGTCATGGATTATTGAATCTAATATTCTGTTGATATAGTATGTTGAGGGGAAATACAAAATTAACAGTTATAACACAGCTTAAATGATATTTACACTTATGAAAAAATAAACAAATGAAAACAAAAAATTGAGAGGAATATAAATATAAGAAAAACAATAAAAATAAAGCTTGGTAAATAAGGATGCAGGAAAGGTTTTATTAACAAGTGTAAAGAAAGTTAGTTCGTCCCTGACATTATTCTCATCACATAAAATACCTGCCAAATCTGGTATAGTGGAATTTTTATGCCTAGACATAAAGTCTTTGGAAATGACTCCTTGTTTTACCTGAGGTGAAAGCTGAGGGTAATGTGGATGCTCAGAGTCTGAAAAAATTCCTTTAGCAAATTTGTTCCATGAAATCAAGTGCCTACCAATGACGATGTCAATGATATGGTCCAATGGGATACCACTCGCCCAAGTGACAGTCTCCAGAGTTCTACGAAGTATGACATAGTCTATTTTAAGCAATCCAGGAAAGAATAAGGGTGAATAGTAAAGAAGAATAGGTAAGATGCACGAGTTGACAAACTTTAAGAGGAGGGGTTGAGTTCTGCCTGAGTGCCTTAACTTCTTAATGTGAAAAGTCAGACAAAATATTCTTTTAGAAATCTCTAAGACATGGGAAGACAAGGATAGGTCAGAATAAAGAATAAATCCAAGATACTTAAATTCAGACTTGATTTCTATATCAATATCATCAATTTTGCAATGGTCATATGGACCAACAGCTTTATTTAACTTTGTTTTACATCGGAAACTGAAATTAACAGTCTGACATTTGAAAGAACTTAGTTTAAGACCATTAGACGAAGACTATTTGCTAACTCCCGATAGAAAGCTGTTCATCTTAGTAGAGTCTAGCTGAGAGTTAACAGACATCGAAATAGTTAGATCGTCCGCATTCTTAACAAAGTTCATTTCATCAGAGTGAGGCAAGTCATGCAAGAAGAAAGAAAACAGAAAAGGAGAAGGAACAGCACCTTGAGGGACACCAGCCTTAGTAAGCAATGAAGTGGACGACTTCCCCTGACATACAGTGTACTGCTTTCTTCATGAGAGATACGAATGCGGCCATTTGACAACCCAACACTCAATTTGAGTTTCAGCAAGCTTGTTTAACAAAATACTTCTAGGTACTAAGTGGAAAGCAGATGTGTAATCTAGCTTAACAAATATATTTTTTATAGTTATTACAGGATGTAATTATTTTTTTAACTGGATGACGAGCAGTGTTGCTAAGTGTCATCCGAATGAATTGGAGTTCCATTGCAACAACTGTGTTTATTTTCCTTCTCTGTGTCTTGGAACTAGGGTTAAGCGATCATATGACATAATCGAAATACCCTGAGTTCGAGTAAGCGCCATTTCGACGCAAGTAAAACCAAAGAATTTCGTTTGTAGTAAGCCACATATATCAGCATAAACTCATGAAAATTCAGTTTTATATGTTTAACTCTGAATCCCAAAGCCTAGGTACAACAATAAACTAACATTTACTGTCATAGTCTAACAAGTACTCCAAAGCCGTCCAAATAAACACTTAGTGGGAATTTTACTACACAATCATTTAATATCGAATATCCAAGTAATATGTTAATTATTTTATGACGTGAAAGTAACAACTCTACAATTAGCGTCATTGTTAAGGTATATCATAGAGTTTCTACGGGATTCTGAAATGTATTCGTTTAGTTTAGGTATGACATAACTGGTTTTGTTTGGATCATTGTCCATCCTACCAATAATTTATACCTTACACCGTTTTAGGCAGTTTTAGGACATGATACCTTAATTCTAAAAACTTATGCAAAACAATAATTATGAGAGCTAGGCCAAAACAGTTAATGACTCAAGTTCTTGATTCCTTAGGTTCTCATAAGGAATATTTACCTCCGTCAAGGAAACAAAGCTATTACAAAAGCAAGTTACTTTTTGTAGTTTAACTATACTAAAGCCAAGACTGCCGTGTTTCTCCATTTACCATAACAAATGGTAAACAAAAATCGATGTTTTCCTGTTTTTCCCACTGGGAAGGAATGGGTATATTTTCATTGCTTCATGCAGAATAAAAAACGACGTCATACTATAAAGCATAGTGTATTTTGAATAACTTAGATCAGGATTTGTTCTGTTAGTTTCTGTTGTCTGAAATTTATAATTTAAGGAGACAGCCGGATGATAACAAACATCACAGTCAAATTGTCTGAACTTAGGTCTTAATTTCTCTCTTGGAGTTATAAAACAAAGGTATTCTCCGCTGCACTAGACAGTACTTTAGAAGTGTAACTAAATCTAAATAGCAATTGAAGCTAAAATGATAGCATATCTAAGGGGCTTCTAAATCAAAAGCTGACATCAGCTTCAAGCACTATTCTAAAAGGAATAGTAATATATGTATATATATTTCCTTCTGCAACTAGGATATCTAGCATTGGTTGCTAAGGTTCTCAATAGATTTTGAGTCCAGGAAAATCAATCTGTTAGATGAGGAATGTTACCATAAAGCCACTGTGATGGACGCACAGGGACAGTGGTTTTCATGTGTCTATTGATCGACGATTCAATGAAATATCAGGCTTTAAAAATTCTTTAGCATTCTTGGTTTCACCTCTAGAGAATTTGCAGAAGCCTGATATTCCATTGAAACGTCGATCAATAGACACATGGACATAGACAAGATTTACCAATCGATAAGAGGGAAACCTCGCACACAAAGGGTCAAAGTTCAAGTGAAAGAAACAATCAGTCCCAATACAAGTAGCCTAGAGGGTGTGAAAACACACAAAAACAACCAATCATGTCCAAGGTCACCGGGAGAGCTGATTAATAAACTCGTGGAGAAAGTTAAAGGCTCACTTCAAATTGTAGTATGCGCTGAAGATGTTGCCTAGAAGGGCAATGAAAGCTTCGCAAGTAAACAATCCAGCTCATAGAACACAACCACATCAAAAATGATACTGCATAAGAATTATACAGAATAAGAGAATCTGAATGATATTCAATGAATTACATGAACGTTGTCTGCTTACGCATCCCAGAAATATAGCGAAATATTTCTCTGAATGTGAACTCTATTCCAAAAATGAACTGATTACTGACACACAAAAAAGGAATGTATTAGACTTCCAGGAAGAAATATTTTTAACGAATGTTGACAGTACTGTTCTTCATTTAATCATTATTTTTCAGTATAACATGGACAAACATATATATAGGAACACTTATGTATGTGTGTTTACCAATTGGCCTTACTCAGTAGAGTTGGATATATAGATCATTTGAGAACACAGCCACATCAAAATCATCCACTTGAGCTACAAATCTTCTCCATCATATCTAGTATCATTTTCTCCTTTATCCGCATTCATTTTGATAGTAATTCTTCCATTAAATATTTCATTTTCGTAAGCACCATCATTATTTAATTTTAAGTACCATTGCACAAATACTTACTAATCCTGATAACTTTGCAATTATTCAAAATTTTGAATAACAAATGTGTCCTCCAGAGTTATTGATTTGTCTAAAGGGGACTCACACGGAAAAGCGCTAAAGACATTCTTGAGAATCATATTTCAATATCTACTCACAGAGTATCAAGGTTAAAATGCAGTAAAGCTACCAGGGGAACCTTTTAAATCGATCGTTAAAAAGTTTCTGTTAGTTTGTTTCTGTGCTGACAACTCTTAGTATCAAGTTACTTTTTCTTTAGGCAACTCATCTAGCTAGTGTACTCAACGTTATACTACTAAAATATTACGCAACAATAGCGTTACTCCACTGAAAACTATATACTCAGCGATAGTTGTTGAATTAATTGGCCAATACAGACTATTTTTTAATAAATATTCTACTATAACCTCCTAATAAGGTGATATTTCTGAAGATATGCTACTAAAAAACTGTGCTCATTAAAAATTTAAGGTCACTTTCACTATGTGATGTATAAATTACATAGAATATTTTGTATACTGTAGTAATTTAACACCATCTTTTCTCGCTAAAATGGAGGGGAAAAAAGCCATTGTGAAGAGTACAGATATGCAAGAAGAAATGCAACAATACGCAGTAGATCTGGCTGCTCAAGTTATGGATAAATATCTTATTGAAAAAGATTTTGCAACTTATGTCAAGAAGGAATTCGATAAGAAATATGGTCCAACATGGCAGTGTATTGTTGGCAAGAATTTTGGAAGGTACGTTAATTATGGCAGCAGCTTGAACTTAAACAAATCACTGATGTATATTACTATTATTCCCTTGGGTTCCGAGTGGAACAGAGGGCTTCAACAACACATCTCCACTCTCTTCTATTTTCTGCTATCCTCTTCAGCTGGGTCCATGATTGTCCATAATCTCTCATCTCCTTCTCCAACTCACACGATCTCCTCCATGTCACCCTTTCACTGATAACCCACTCGTAGGTACCCAGTCGGATTCCACTCGAGCAATGGCCTAGCACACGATGTCACTCGATGGCCTCCTCAACGTATAACCGATCCATCTTCATTTTATCCTACATTTTCGTTGAGCGATCGGCTCTTGGTTGGTTTGTGCCAACCAGAGTTTCTTATTGCTAATTCTTCCTGACCTACCATTAGATCTTTAGTATGGAGCCACCCAGTGAAGTGGGCATCTGTTGATAAAAGTCTGTAACTTGTTGGAAACCATTTTCGTGACACGCTGGCCAATGTTTGTGACCCGTAGAGAAGAACTGACCGACTTCACATTTGTGCTGAAAATCAGAGTCCTGTTGTTTATAGTGAGTGCAGTGCAGAAGATTTACAAACGGGTTTCATTATTATTATCATTATTCATTATTCTCAGTAGAAATGCTTCAATATATCTATATTTAGTAAATGTATTAACCGAAAACTTAATTAACTTCATTATTTATTTATTTTTCTTTTTAGTTATGTTACACATGAAACAAACTACTTCATCTACTTCTATCTAAATAATGTTGCTTTTCTACTGTTCAAGTCTGGATAAATTCAGTGTAGCTAAAACAAGAATTATATGTAACATAAAGTGCCAGAAATTCATCCCATTATTTTTATGTCTGTGATAAATATATATTAAATAAAAGATTTCTTCTCCATAAGTTTTATTTATTTCTATTAATCAAAGCCAGAATCATTGTACAACGATATGTTGCTACAGTCAGTTTGATAGCGCGCGTACCCTTAAATTAGAGAATACCGATGGTACTGTGAGAATTAGAAACAATATAACCAATAAAAAAGCATACTCATTTATTAACACTTATACACGTAAATTATGTTTTCACTGACATCTGCTTGTTCTGAAAATTTATAAGAGTTGAGTATCATAATACTACAAGTCAGTAACCTCTATTTTCAGGAACCTCAGTAATTACGCAATCACTTTATTTATACTAGAATCGAGTATTTCACCGTGTCTTTAAAAGTTTTTGCTATTTCCAAAACAGGTGATCGTACAAAAACTGATGCTTACATTACAACTGGCTTTGTGATATTACTTGAGGGTTAACCATTATAATTCTTGTTGAACCAGAAAACTATCAACACGGGTAACATTTCCCCATAGTTAATACGTTTCATTTACAAACATTAGTCAGTTAGTTCAATGTCATGTGGCTTATTGGGTGGACAATGAGAGCATAGCCTTCCAAGTTACATTTCTAGTCTTTATCCTACGAGGTAAGAAGGAAGTGGGTTTGAGAAATTTCGTTTTCCGGCGGAATCACACTAGCTTCAGTTAAGCTAATTCATAGAAAGCCTCAGTGAATTATAGTGAATTCAAATCAAATGGTTCTTCAGAAGTGTGGAGTCGCTATTTATTGATGAGGCCGTAACAGTTGCGTCTCTGGCACAGCGGTTATGACTCTCACCGGGGTCCGGGGTTCGGTCCCCGGCCGACGCACATCTGATATCAATGACTGGCCTGCTAAATTTGGGCTACCGATATCACATGCTGAAAATTCCGTACTTGTATCAAAATACTGTGTGTGTGTGGAATCAAGCTGTATTAAAATAAATAAATAATTTCATGATCCAAAATGTTCAATTACACTTTGTAATTGTACCGCGTAACCGTCATACCTTTTGATTCAATTAATGTTTTTTTGGCGTCACTAATTTGCTATTGTCAACAGCATGTTTATCATCAGTCACACAATGATCTCATTTCTTCTCACCTTTTAATTATGAATGTGAATTCCAGATTTTTTAAGGCATTTAGGTGAAGTCTCATTATTCCTTCAGTTGTGTAGTGCTGAGAACTTACTACTTCTGGTAGGATTTGTTCTCTGGGACATACTTCATCTAATTTCATCGTCTTTCATTAAGTAAAATCTAAAATCCATAAAATGAGTAGATATTGATAATACAGTCCATAGAATAAATCACAAAATTACACAACTGTAGGTCTTTATGCAAAATAACTGCCTAAACGCATGTCGTTGTTCAAATAATTAGAAGATGGGTATCATTGTCTCTCATAATTATTATATTTTTGAGTATGAGACGACTGATTACATTTATAAGCTGAGACATGAATTTTAAATTAAAACTGTTACCGTAGCTGATTTTGTGTTAGACACAGTGTCACCAAGCTCACCTCAGTAGTATGCATATCGGCTTACTGCAGAAACTCGACTTAGTTCAAACCAATTTCGATATGGTTGTACTTATCGAGACTTTGACAGTCAGTAGTACTAAAAGATGGATCCCAAGTTTACATGATCTCCCATAAAAAGACTTCACCACCTAGTGTTGTTGTCAATAATCATCACTTTTGTACACTATATTACTTTGGTTATAAAGTGCAGGTTGGATGTGTGGTTATTGCTTCGTTTTTGTTAAATAAACTAGAAGCCAACTTCCCACACAAACCTGAAGTTATCCTCTTTTTTTGTGGCCAAAAGACATTCGTCCACCAATTTTAAATTTTCAAACTTACAACTTGTGATATTTTAAACTATCCTTCAGGTTTCACGTAATTTCTCACTTTATATGGGACTGTTAATTAGTCCATATTATATAGTCTGAAAAGAAATCATTACCAATATAAGACAATTCTCAACTAAACAGGTATTGCACTCCATTCAGAAGGACTTAATTAATGTTCTGCATATTGTTGAGAAATGATTTTAGCTATTTCAAATTAGACACTTTTATCAGTCAAGATTATATGTGAAAGTCACTGATTTGGCGTTTTCTCAAAACTTCTTATGGTTATACACTAATTATATTGACTATGTAAGACACACACATGGGCATATGGTGTACCGACAAGAAACGAAGATTTTATAGTGAAAATCAACAGGCTAGAAGGAAAGACAACAAGTAAGTTTTTATTTTTTTATTTTTGATTACAGCTTGATTCCACACCGTATTTTTTGGTACAGGTATGGAATTTTCAGTATATGATATAGGTAGCCCAAATTTGGCAGGCCAACCATAAATATCATGTATGCGTCTGCGGGGGACCGAACCCCGGATCATGTACATGGTCGGCGAGAGTCCTAACCACTGTGCCACCGACGCCGCACAATTTAGGCTGACAGACAGAACACAATGATGATGACGACATCAGGAAAACATGAACAAGTAGCACTCACCATAAATGACGGGAATCTAAATAAAGTCATTTCTTACGCTTACCTGGACAGACAGCATCGATTCAACTACAGGTGGCATGGATTCCGAGGCCAGATAGAATTGGGAAATCAGGACAAGCGTTCATTCCTCTGAAAGTAGTGTGGAGATCTTTAATATTCAGCATGAAAAACAAAATCTGAATTTTAAATACGCCTGACGTATCAGGAAATGAATTTCCAACAGACTTTTGCAGACTTTCATTATTAGCTGTCCTTGGACGGTACTGGAGATCAAATGGCCGGCCAGAAAGAACAAGCAACAAGGAATTCTAGCTGCGAACCAGCTAGGAACCCATTTTTTATTCTTTTACGTTCCCAGTGGAACACAGGGCCTCAAGCTACAGCTCTGAAGTGTTGGTAGCAGTGGTGTTTATTTTTACGGGATGGTGTTGCTAGCTTCATGCCCAGAAGCCTCTCACCGGACACATATTCGGCAGTTGATGGTGGATAACTGAGAACATCTTGAGAAGACTTCCGATTCCCATCATTGGCCAGGCCCTCGAGTAGGAACCAAATGGCAAGCGACAAGTTAGTTTTTTGAAGGTGATATGGAAAAGGAGAGATGGGAGCTTCTGGGCACTGATAGAGCGAATTAAGATTAACAGCAGAGAACTGAGGTGTTCCACTGAAGACGTATGTTCCACAATGTTATTAACAGGGACAACTAATTCCCTATAATCATATTGAGTTATAAGATATCATCACCGATAAATGTGATGAAGGATTTAAATGTAATAGGTGGTCAATCAGAATTCTCCCCCCTTCTCCAGTCTTTTGTTATTTCAGGCAATTAATGCAAACAAATGTGATTCTAATGTAAATTTAAACTAAGTATGAGCGTAGAAACTGATGTCAACAACAAGTAGGAAATTTGCCTACCAACATAGATATTAAAACCTCATACAATCTTCTTCCTTGATTCACTTAAACCAACAGAAACGACAAACAAACTGAGCTGACTAATCTACGATCTAAATTTGCCGCTTCCTTTCACCTACAGAAAACTTTCTAAATGGTCTGTTATTAAATAAAATGTCATATCATTCTTTTCATCTTCTCATTCGCACCTTCTTCAAAGTAAAACTTTATTCCTTCGATTCCGAAAAATACCATACCATATTGATAAGTAATGCTTGTGAAGACAAAATCAAGTGAATCATATGCTGAAATATCACCTTTTTCCCTAATGCACTTCATACAGTGTGCAGACATGTAACTTTAAATACCACTGATGATAATTAATCGATTATTATCATCAGCCAAATGGGAATGATACGATTATCAGGTCGTTTAACTGATAGAAGGCGAAACTTCTCAATGTAATGAGATAGTATGAAGAACTAAGTACCTTGGCTTTGAGTGTTAGTTTGCTGACTTCAATCTTCCTTCATAAATAAAAAGCATGTCAAAATAATCGCAAGAATATCGAAATGAGGTGTCTTCAGTAATTTCATCTACTTATAAGTAGTGTAATTACTTATCAGTAATTTTGCTTAGAATCAGCTAAACACAACAACAATCTGTAAAAGGCTATGCTGCAAATATCGCATCACACGTGAACATTAAATTATCACTTGAATAATCTTTCTGTATATCTGTAGCAAATGCTAACTTCATTTTATTGAATTCTCGTGATGAAGCAATTAACAAGATAAACTACTATGACAGACTTCATTCTTGATGGCACGTTTTTTTGAAAATATTATTTATCGACTGATTTGGTCTTCTAACCCGTCACAGAAGGAAAACGTAGTCAAAATAATAGCAGTCTTATACATAAAAAGTAATAATCTTGAGCATGTGTAATATGCGCACTTTCAAGCTAATTTCGTTGAATGAGATTAGACGTCCATTTCAAACTCTAGATTTTGAAAGAAATCGAGCTCTCTATCTAATGTATCCTTCACACCTAAATATGTATATGCGGAAGATCGAAACTGACTCTCCTACCTAATCGAGTCAGTTATCTAGTATAACCTTTACTATGATAATTTTGAATACTATAATTATAGAATTTCAAAGAGTAGTTGCAACAAATAATTAATCAAGAAGTTATGAATCACATAATAACCTATTTCGAATGCGTAGGTAGAGCTGAAGTTTATTTTATTTATTTTATTTTGATTTACAGCTTGATTCCACACCGTATTTTCAGTACAAGTATGGAACTTTCAGCATGGATATCGGTAGCCCAAATTCAGGCTGACCATAGATATCGGGTGTGCGCCGGCAGGGGATCGAACCCCGGACCATGTGCATGGTCGGCGAGAGTCCTAACCACTGTGCCACCGACGCACAAGGAAAGTAATTCCGGCAAAGTTAAACTTAATGCACCACCAACCACCAGTCGGCGAATGGCCTTGAGCGCACAAATCACGTGAAGGAGGCACTTTTGTGCATGGAACACATATATTTATGAAAAAAAGTGCATAAAACTGTAGAAACATGTTACAGAGCTTACCTTCCTCTCACATGTGATAAAGATAGCTCTGAGTTTCAGACTGGAGTATCAACAGAGTAAAACTCCATTGTGGACAAAATTTATTTTGATAAAGTCTCACAGTGTTACGCAGTAACATTTACTGTTCAGTAAACTGTGCTCGAAACGTCATCAGTAAATATTACTGTATAACAATGTGAGACTTTATCAAAATAAATTTTACCCACAATGGAATTATACTCTACCACAGTGCACAAGTTCTATTCTTATATCAACAGAGTAATTTAACCACATTCTATGCATGTAATTATTTAGGTCTTCTAACCCTAACAACAAGCCTAATCTTTCCTAAAACTAGCCCTAACGTGAAAATATGCCTAAACTAACCCTAATCTAACTTGATCAAGGTTAGTTCAAACAAACCTTGATGTCACCTTTAGTAGGTTAACCTAACTCTAACTTGTCCTTGGCTTAAACCGTAACTTAATCTTTCCCAAACCTAAGCTGAAACTTCCCAGATATCCCATTTAATAATCTAACACTTTGGTGAGCATGTTTAATTGATGATGACAAAATTAATTGCCAGGTTTCACTAACTTGCTCACTGAGTGTTTCAAGGTCGTTGATGCGGTCGCACTCCATTGGTAGTGAGTGGTGCTTAAAGTTTAACTTGGCCGTAATTCCTTAGATGTCATATGCGTAAGTTGTGTCTATTGAAATATTTACTAGAGTGTACATTAAATCATCTGAAATCATTTCAATTTATACACTGTATTGAATTACTTCCTCACATAATGTTTAAATGAATGTTTTAAATAATTTAATGAATATTTAATTTTAATTTCTAAGGTTAGTATCAAGTAATTAGGATTTCAGGTAACATGTAAAAGTATTTCAATAAACTGTACACAATTTAATTAAATTCATCGTGACTCACTTTCAATTTAACTTGTCGATACTTTTATTAAGTTAGGTGTTACCTCAATCAGACGACTTAGTGAACCATAGGGTTTTGTATCTAATTAATAATATCTGAGTTCAGGTCGAATTCATCACTTACCGTTTTTTATGTTGTTACATGTATATCAAATTTCAGGTGAAGTTTAAAATGTACCAATCTTTTCTCATTACAATAAAAACCTACCTTTCGAATATGGTATTTTCAATATAACTTAAATGCCTAAAAGAAATATTTAAAGATAGAGACGACTAACCAAAGCCGCATAGGATTCTATGTTGTTGTACAGTTATGCTGTGTTCGAACCTCCAGAAATAAAGACACCATTGAGTCACGTGTTTTGATTTCTTATATGTTAACTAGGTGGCAGTTGTTGCTTATGACAAATGTGTTAATCATTTAACCTTCAGAAAAGCAAAATTTTTTTATGTAATTTTTCCTTCTTTCCACTTTGACATAAGCAGGTTATCTATCAGCGGTCGAATTTGGACCTGCATTACTCACCAACCGTTTTTTGTATAATTTACCTTGGAAGTAAGCTCTAATATTTACTATTGGTGTTAGGATGGGTTCTTCAATACATTTGACAGGTAAAGTCATTTGGATTTTACTTATATTATTATGAGTGAGGATATAGTCAAATATTTCGTGATGTGAAAGTTTAATAAATATGGACTTTACATCAGTCGAGCTCAAGACTTTTACTTCAATAAATATGGTTGATGGAGTCCGGACTGATCGTATACACTCTTAATTCGTGTGTTCTATACTGCTTGGTTTATTAAAACATGAATAATTATTGAAATGCCTCTCTGTATCACATCAGTGGTCTTGGGGGGCCACTGATGAAGAGTCCCTCACAAAATAAAGCAGCAGTTGTTCAATGTTATCCGGTTTTCAGTGCTTCACTAACTGAAGTCAATGCATGGTTGAATTTGAAATTAATCAAAGCCATGCAAACCAACACTTGAAAGCTAAGACATTGTTTAACGTTCCATGAAATGATCTTCCAATATTTGTCTTCTGAATGATTTAGGCATTACAGTTATATTTTTACATATGTATGCACAGTAATTAGTCTAAATGAAACATCTGCGGCTAGCAATCATAATGGTTGAGGTTAAAATTTAAGTAACTGCCTTCGAATCTTTTGTTAGTACGGCTTATTTGGTAAAAGCCTGCCACCCCATATCCACTGAAATCATATTCCATTTCACGTACCAGTTTTTCAGAATGTATATATGTATGTATATAGTGATTTACTGGTTGAGTGCTTGCGGACGACTCACGTGGTCCAATGCTCCATTCCCAACCGAAGCGCCCCTTGTTTACCAGCTGATAGCAAGGGTAGAATATATGTATGTATATGTATATGAAGAATGGCTTTCCTGAATGGATCCATTTAAATATTAAAATTTTCATCGTAGGCGTTGATCTTTCACAAAGTAAACACATCCTATTCTCCAGGCGATCGAAAACCTTATTCCGATTATGCTAGTGAAAATATGATGGTAAATAATCAAATTTCTAATTAGCGAAACGTTTTCACAAATTTTTCTAGTATCTTTATTTCAGTCTTTGACGATTGATGTGTGCATTGTACATTGAAAAATTTCAACAATAATTTTTGACTGTCAGTGAATATGCTTTTTTATCTAAATCACGTTATAACTTATTACCAAAGTATTGAGCTAGTGCGTATGATCACCTATCCTTCTTATGTTTATCTAGATTATCCTAACAATCATACGTATGCCTATTTACTTAGAAATTTGTTTAAAATTACTCAAAAGTTCAAACTAAGCTAGTCACATCTATATTTTGAAGAAAGCATATTTAGGTGTTCTTTAAATTGAACTGTTGATAACTTTTACTACACCTTTACTTAACCATACCGGGAGATATTCTCGACCACGAAACATCAACTTCCTAGAGCAACGAACACCATAACTCGCTGCACAAGTGCAGTTGAATCAGTAGATACAATTACAGGTGTCTAGTCTAGTTACTTTATCTTCCAGTCAAGGAATCACCATTGGTCGTATAGAAAACATGACTTGTAGTTTACCAGCATTTAAAGTTCTTTGAATAAATTTTCTTAACTTGTTAGCAATTATTTCACTAAGTGCGTCACCCTTGAATTGCAGTCGTGTATATAAAGGCTTCTTATTTACAGATGAAGAATAGTCCTTTTCTGCTTTCTTAAATTAAGGTGTCATACACAATCATTAGCTCATCTTCAGTTACTTCTTCTGAGCATATAGCTGTGGCTCTGTAGCTGGAGGTCTTTACTAAATTTCTTTTGTACTGGAGTGGAACGAAGCTATGAAAATGTGTATATTGTCCTGTCCATGTGTTTTCCCTATGCAAATTTCTCTTTTTACTACCATCTGGTTTTCTCACAAGCAGGAGATCTAGAATGGCAATTCTATTTTGGGATTCCTCTTCACATATGAATTTCATAGCAAAATGTACTTCGTTGAATTTAGCTATTAATGTGTTCCAATCCGAATCATTGTCACAAAGAATAAAGGTGTTATCCATATACCAGCAATACAATGAGAATTTTTTGATAAAGCTCTTCAAAGATCCATTTTCTAGTTAACTTACAAACAAATCTACTAAATGGGATCCAAAGCAGAGTCCATTGCCAACCCGTCCACTTGTCTGTAAAGTGTACCATAAAATTTGAAATTCACGCTCATGGTTAACCTTAATAAAAATTCTTTTAGGATTTCCGTTGGGATGCCAATATTTACTGACTGGTTATATACTGGTTCACATATGTAGTTGACCGTTTCTAGTAAAGGTACATTTATGAATAAAGTTGTTATGTCCAAAAATACCACAGTTTTATCCTTGATATTAATATCTTTGATTTTGTCTACTAATTCAAATACATCTTTGACGCTATGTTTTAATATCTCATGTAAGGGTTTGAGAAATGTTAGTAACCATCTAGGTAGAGCATGGTACGGAGAATTTTGCATATCAAGTATTGGTCTTAACGGTACCCCTGGTTATTACTTCACTACTATTATTCCTCTAGTTATTTCACAAGACAATGGATGATATAAAACCAATTCCTTTTTACCCAAATACCCTTTTATTTCTTCCAAACACTTAGTTATGCTGCGTAATTCGTTATAGAATAAGATACATTTCTGTTTACATTCTACGGGAAGTTTCTGAGCAACTTTAGAAGCTTATAAAACAAAGTGCTATTTCATATTACGTTTAAAATTAATTTAAGATTCTTGTCATTGTAGATAGCCATGGTCGTATGCACACGCGTACTTAGTTAACTGCATATCATTTAAAGAAATAATTCATTCATTTACAAAATTCTTTCATTTAATTTCTTATTCTTGAAGTGAATCGTTAATTTTATTTTCATTATTGTTGTGTCATGTATTCATGGTATTCATGTGATACTGACCACGTTTACTCAACGATCGTTTAATTTGATGTTTCGTAAACTAAAATGCTTCTGCTAGGTATAGTAACAATAATCCTTTTTATTTTAAAACCTTATTATGCGATTACACAAATATTTTAAACGTTGCAGACTGAGGAAATATTCCTGAATCTCAACCGGATCATATTGTGATTTCTATTAGAGGCTCAATGGAAAAGTTATTTCTTTCGACTCTACAAAATGCGTTTAATCAGTCAAATATTTATAGGCTGGAGGATTTCATCATGAGCTGACATCAGTTAGAGAACCATTGGAAAACCTGGAAGTACTGTACAGCTGTTCAGTCCTAGTTTGGGACTCTTCACCGGTACGCACTAACCGAGTCCTGGGTTTGAACCCTCAGAGGGAGTGTGCTGATGAGGATTCACAAACTAGCTGTCCAACACCACTTAGTGTTGCATTTCAACTAGACCCTGATATTTATTGAACACAATACCTTACATTTTAATCTTTATGAAACCTTTTCAGTAAATACCTATTTTCCTTATTTCTTTTCCAAGGCAATTTGACAAATAATTTCAATACAAACTTCATTTAAATGCACTCCGAATAGGTTACAGATGTCTTCCGAATTTTCAATAGCTCACATCAAATTTCAGCATTGCATAGTAATCAATGTTGTGATCACTGATCATTTACATTTCAGGGTTTCCTTCCTGCATTTTTTCATCACTAGTGACCGCTCTTTTAAAATCATTATAAAGATATTCATTCTGCTAAAACATATAACAGTACAAAATTTCATGCATAATGTATATTTATAAAATTTTCAGTAATTTGATCTAAAAAAAGCATTTGAAGGTTCTATCAAAATGAATTGGGAGATTTTCATCGCTTGATATTTGTTATCATACATTACTTTTTTCTGATCTAAACAGCAAGATTGATTTTTGTCCCATAAAGAAGTAAATCAGTCCTGTGTCTATATGACTCACATTACTAGAAGAAACAAAAATTTTAGAAAAAGTAATTACGGTTAAGTAATTATGGTTACACCGTATTAATAAAAACTTTACATGCTCAGTTTAAACAATGAAAGCGAAAATTTTTAAGAGATATCACAACAGGCAAAGCTGATAGATATTTTGTATAGATATGGAAACTTAGAAACCTTGTTGAAAAGAATCGAAAGAATTATCATCTCACAGCCAATTTACTTAGGTTAAGTAGCTTACATTGTAAATCCAAAGGAACAATTTCAATTTTTAAGTCTTTCAAGTGAAAAAGCTCATTTTATCTCGGTTATTCTGCTTCATTCACTGTTTCTTTACAAAGGGAAAACTTGTTTGATAAAAACAAGGACTTAAAATACTTGACTGTGTCGCGTTTGCTTCATTCGCGCTATATTTTAGTTGTCCATCCGAATGACAGACTTATCTCAACATAAATAAACAATCCTTGAGCTGCCTAACACCTAGTTGAGTGCCTTCATCTCTGTTGTCGTTACAACATAATGCAGTAAAAATACCTTGAGATTCTCTTTATCCACACTGAAACTTCTTCTACTAAAGTATTATCTCAAAAATGCACCACCTATTCTAATTCTATCCCTAGTTACCCAGTCAAAAACACTTAAACATTTCAAATAATAAACCTTAATGTGCTGAAGATAGAAATCAGAATAGCTGAACGACCACTGTAGGAGAACTCACTTAGGTTTCACTTACACTCTTTGGCGTTTTCGAAGAATTAGTTTATAAAACCTGAACCACAATTTAGTGTTGCAGAAAATACTCCCTCGAAATTGTTAGTTTATGGCTTACACTTTGCAACAATGAGTGGTTACCACCACTAATTAAGTCAGCTGGACAAGCTAAATGTGTACAGTCAAGCATCCAGGCCATTTAACCCGCTGTCGCGTTTCTTACAGTTGTTCGTTAGCGGTTTCTAGTTAGCTAAGGTAGCTAATCGTGGAATAACACTTCGTACTCTGAATGATCTTACTGTTGTTCTAAATTCAGCTTACTGTGTATTCCCTGGTCCTCCTAGAACAAGTACATTGGCTTTCAGAGGATGTATACAAGTAGCAACATAATGCAAATATTGTTTTTTCCCGTATACCTTTTCGCTTTGTAAACAGGTTGAAGCAGGAAGTACCAAATTATATTCAAAGTGACACTGAATTCTACTCCTATAAAATAGTATTCATAAAAACTCGAACGCATATAAATTCAAAAACTATCTTATATTTGCATTTATATATTTCAGTATAAATGGCGACAGACAAATATCACTAATTAAACATGGTATACCAGTTGAGTAAAAATTCTTAAACTGGTCAAAACCAATTGATTGCTAAAGAAATCACAAAAAACATTTAAAATCGCTTGAGAGATTTTCACTAATATAATAAAACTGGGACTTAAAATTACCAATACTGAAACACTTCAAAAGCCAATGTTAAAAGACATATATATGCATATATGCATATACAAATTTTCGTCAAATTACCTGCCAAAACTACCGCCAACAATACAATGCCATGTGCGTCCATACTTTTGATTAAATGTATTCCTTATAGCAGCAGCCACATCTTTATCATGTCTACACGTTGTCATTGCTTTCAAGCATGCCTTTACTGCTTGATCTTGCATATCTGGCGGTAGATTTGTATTTTTCACAATAGCTCTGTGTGGTGACATGATATCTAATGAGAATAATCGGAGTTTACTGATATTTGATAAACTTTATGCTTGTCAGTATAATATCTGTTTGCTATTTCTTTGCATAGAATATTTATATATATAGGACGTTTTCTCTACATTCAATTATAATTACTGTGTTTATATGAGATTGTGATTAAGTAGATACATAAGAAACACATGAGTAAAAGAAATAGAAAAAAACAGTTATAGAAATAAGAAATCACATGTGTCATCAGCGCATGACTAAAACTTTTTACCAAAAAGTTTCTTTGCCTTAATTATGATTAGTAAGCTTCACTAGAGTTTTAAAAATTTTACAATGAAAAATATTTCAACGAGATGAGGATTCTGAAAGTGAAAATTAAACATTGAACCTCCATTGTTCGTTCAACTTGAAAAGTTCTGCGATGATATTTTTAAACAATCCGAAATTAGTGTGAAATGCAGCTGATGAATTTACCTCATCACAGCTAAACTAGTCTCTTTCTCAAAAGTACTATTGCCCTTTGGTGAATACCCAAGGAAAATGAATAATCACAGTCATGCATAGTTAAATAATGAAGTTTCAACTGAAAAATGGATAATGAAACTAATTTCTTCAAGAAAAATCAGGTAGAACTGAAAATATCGTTCGTGCAGGTCATCATACTTACAAGATGTTCATCAGGGCGAAGCTGCTTACTACTCATCATACGTGATAGTTTTAAATTGGATATAAAATGCAAAGTAAGCCAACTGAAAACTGCTGACGAGTGGATTCAAATGCTCGTGTTATTTATACCAATTGTTGAATACGCATTGACCAATTTGCTTGTCTATTCCTAGATGTTTAAACTGAAATACGTCTAAATGACACAACACTACCCGTGACTAAACTCATTGTATTTTTATCTTGGACATTAAGAATGAATATACATGAAGTTTCTGAAATTAATATCATATGCGAGATGCGTTAGCTGAAAAGAACACTGTAATTTGCTAGTTCATATATCTTCTACTTCAGCAATACTAGAAGTGTTTCGAAAACGGAACTCCTGAGTAATTACACAGTCAGATCTTCTAGTTTTCTGAATCCTCTCTTTCGTATTTCTAAGTCTTTAAATTCAACTTAAAAAACATACTGTGTGACAAGCAGTAGAGGAAAGCCAATCTTTATGCAAAATTTTCAACTTTTGACATCAGTGACCTGAAAATATCACTTTCTAAAGATGATGCTCATCGCATACTTCTGCTATGAACAGACATTTACAGTGACGAAAATTATGAATATACATCCAAATCTTCTAACGAAAACAGGCGATAAGTTAATATTAGGGAATGGAATCCTTACCTTACATGTTTCTCATTCATTCATATCTTGTACTGCATACCTAACAAGCTGCATATTTCTGCCAAAAGATGCTTTCTCTCCATAGTGGATATCAGCTGGACAGACATGATCAGCAACAAGAAACTAGGGGGACGAACCAACCAAGAACCTATTGCTAAACAAATATACCGAAGAAAATGGAGATAGATCAGAGACACGCTAAGGAGACCTCTGGATGACGTCACGCTATACGCATGAGTGGAAAATGGACGGGAAAAGACGAGTGCAGTATCCACGAGTGACATGGAGGACATCGTCCGGAGATGAAAGCTTATGGGCAATCGTTGAGGCGGCTGAAAAGAAGTGCAAAGACCATGATAAAGTGGCTATGTCTTGTTGAAGCTCTTTGTTCAACTCGTAATCCAGTAGTGATGAATGAATACATTGATTAATTAAAATGATGCGAACCAGTATTCTTTAGTGTACAACTAGAGGCGAATAAATTTGTATAATGTTTGCAGTTAGTTCAGTAATATCTACTCATACGTCTGTTGTAATCATTAGCTTCTGTGAATTATTAAGGCAACTGATGCATAGAAACATTGAAGTTAGCAATAAAAGTCATCGACTATTAAGCCTTTTACCTAGGCTTTATGGTTTTCTACAAATTTAGCTGAACGAATATTGTCTCAAAGCTTTTAATCTGTATCAGTTAGGTAAGAATCCAATGCAAATAATACTCAAGAGTATGTAAAGATTGTTCACTAATGATAACAGCTAAAGAGCACACATTATTAAATGAATGAAGAACTATAAATTCCTTATATATTGTGGTATTTTGTAAGTGGTATCAAATATTACTTTGAAATATTTTTCTAAGAATCATTTGACCAAATCACATTTTACGTTTTTATTTTAATATTTAATAAATGACATAAAAGCTTACATCTACAATACAGAAAAATTCCTTAGCTATGTGGATCTTTATTGTATGATTGATTAATATTTGTCGAAAAGAATCTTCACTAGTAACCGTCAAAATAGGAAGTACCATTACAGCAACGCTTGTATCATGTGTGACAGTTCTAAACACAAAAATGATGGAGACAATAAATGAAGTATAAGGGGCAGATAAGAGGATAGATAATTCAGGTAGTTATAGGTATATGTCACTAATTAGAGTTAAATCACACACTGTAGATTAGAGGACGGGACTGTGGTAAGACAAATGACTGATCAAGGGTTTTTGAGGAATACTGAAATTTAGGCTTTAGAGAGAGGTAAGCAAAGTATTCATGTTTTTTCTCTGTTTTCATCTTGGAAATCTTTTTATATGAACTAGCCTCATTCTGCTTCTTTCTACTATAACTTTTGGCTATCCACCATAGTACAATTGCTACTTCTAGTAGGTGTCTCCCTTCTTACAACTTTATCAGCAATGTACTACTACACATTTTGATAGCACTATCAAGTATTAAAATGAATATAATCTATTTGTACAGACTATCCCCAACAAAAATGACAAACTGTCCATTTTCTAGTTATGTATATGTTCAAAATGTCCACTTCTTTAGAATTTTTCATTTAGAATAAGTGTAGTATTTTTGAGTTTAGATTTATAGTAGTGTGCATTGCTGGCACAGGGGTTGGGACAATCGCCGACCATGAACATGGTCCGGGATTCCATATCCCCCCCGACGCACACCTGATATCAATGGTCGGACTACAAAATTTGGGCTACCGATATCGTATGCTGAGAATTCAATACTTGTACCGAAAATACGGTGTGGAATCAAGCTGTAATCAAAAGAAAATAATAAGTTACTATAATAATAGCTTTATCCTGGATAATGTCTATATTTTATAATGTACAGGATTTTTAGCAGAGTTTATCTCATGATATTTTCTCTTTGTTCAAGATCTACAAATAAAAATATTACTTGACAATTCTTAGACTGGTACAGTGCTGTCTGACCCTGACAGTGCTGTCTTAACCAATACGTTATGATACCTCCTCTGGGTCTCCTTTGAGAAATGCGCGACATTCTGCTGAGAGCCAATTATAAGAAGTTCGGCAGTATAGCTTGGGACCCAAGGATATAACTCGAGAACAGTTATCCCATGTATTGATATACGTTGTAACCTATGACTACACCTTTTTCTCAAATTTAGTAAAAAATTGTGAATCAGCAGGTTGTAAAACTTTAAATGCTCAAGAGAGTAAATAGTGCCAGTAGCAAAGGCATTTCAATTGATTAGAACAAAATGAATAACAGAAAATATATGCAATTTAATGATGGAGGTTTTTGGTAGCACAAATCTTAAGCAGGCCGCCAGAAGCAGATACAAAGTGGGTAGAGTCAAAATGGTTACCTAAGGCCTTAGTCTGTCTCTTTCGAAATCAAAAAATCTATAACTCTAATCTTACACCATGGTTTTATTTTTGATAGTTTTTTTTTTTCATTGTAACACATTGTAATATGGAATTCACTGCTCAGTTCGATTCATTCCAAATGTTTATCAAAACTGATAAATACTTTTTTTTAAAGTATGTGTGTAAGTGTATGCTTATACTGTTTTGCATTTCTTAGTCTACAACTAAGTTTTAACTTCATGTTTTTAATTCAGTCACTTAATAGAAAGCGCTTTCAGTCAGGGTGAGAGAAACTTGGTCTGTACTGTACATATTTATGTGCCTACTCGTAACTATGTGCGCAACTCGATATCGTTTAGTTCGATTCTACTCCTACATCGAACAGAACTACTGCATTCACATGCACATTAATTCGTCCAATCAATGTTCTCAATCTTGGCACACAAAAATGAAAAATTTATCGTTTGTTAATCTACATCTGTGTCCACCGATGTGAAGTTAAGCTACTAAAATCGATTGGATCACTCAAACAAGATAGATAAGCTATAAATTGAGGTTTTTAACAATATCTGTAATACTCTTTGACTGGGTGATTATCTTTACCGTCTTTGGAAAAAGGGCACTGAATTGTTTTGTTTTCTTGAAAAATGGATCTTAAAAAAGCAGTAGTTAAAAATGCTGACATGTCAGAAGATATGCAGCAGTTCGCTGTAGACATTACGGCTCAGGCTATGGAAGAACATAATATTGAAAAAGATGTTGCCACTTTTGTGAAAAAAGAATTTGATAAGAAATATGGACCTACATGGCACTGTATTGTGGGAAGAAACTTTGGAAGGTATGTATGCTAATGGTAATGTAACATAAATTTCATATAATGAGAACTTTTATTATTTCAATATTGTGTCATGGGTATAAAAAGATGTAGTAACGAATAATGAAATTACTAACACAATTATGATCCGTAAATCTTAGATTTTTTGATACCCAGTAGAATCTTGATTCGCTCATCGGGTAACCAGTCTTGTATATAGTTTGAATGAAAAGTAGACTAATGTAGTTACCCACTGTGATACAGGAGTGAAACAACCAGATAATCTTAATTTCATTATTTATTCTTAGTATATATCAGCATAAAATGTATTCGAATTAAGCCAATCTCTACATCATCTCATCTGTACTCACATAATTCTGTTTTGATTGACCATGTTCGTGTGGATACTGAAATACAGTTAATCCTATCCATAAAAATGTTTAACATGACTATACAGTTAGCGTACTTTTCATTCCGGTGTTATATAACATCCAGATGTTAAGGGTTGCTTGCTTCAAAAGACAGTTAAGTATATCTTCTATTCAAATGTTTTTAATTGCTTTTAGTACTTATACAGAGAAAGTATGAACCAGCTTCAAATATAGATGGTAAGGATAAGAATATCAAAGGCAGGGTTAAAATCTCATAACAGACCCTCATTAATTTGAAATCAGTCTGGAAATCTACTGCACTCAGCATACAAAACATGATTCAGATTTCCAACACTAATGTCAAGTCGGTCACTTCTTCTATGTAATTCAGAGACTTCTTACTGAATCACAGAAAGCATTTCCAACAGACTACTGCAGACCTCCATCAACAGCTGTCACTGTTTCATATTAAAAATCGAATGGCCAGAAGCAATTAGCAACAAGAAACCCTGGAAACGAATCAACCGAGAATCTGTTGCTTCAAAGACATGCAGAAGTAAGAGGAGACGGATCGGACGTACACTGAGGAGACCGTTGAATGACATTGCACGCCAAACCCTCAAGTTGTAGGTAGGTAGAAAACGACGCGTAGGGTATCCGAGGAGGAAATGAGAGCTGATGGATAATCGTGGGACCAGCTAAACTGGACTGCAGAGAACAGGATGAAGTGGACACGGAATGCTGAAGGCCTGTGTTCCGCTCGGGACCCAAGGGAATGAATAATATTATAATAATAAACAATAATGAATTGGTTATTCATACAGCTTTGTTTAAATTCAACTTAAAATGCTAGAAGTATATAAGTTAAGCGGAGATGAATAAGTAAATACTACTCAGTAAAGGCTTTATACCAGGTAGCTTAAGTACCTACAGAACTTGAAATGCTAATGTTATTTGTAGATATTAATAAAATACCGTAACCCAGTACAGATAGATGTCAGATAATTTTCTTCTGATTATTATGTGTAGTTAGTATTGCTTACTAAATGGTCTTAACTTTTTATTTTTCATGTTACATTCACTAGGAGTAATTTTTATAAATATAATCACATTTACGTGTAAAACAGAATTTCATCTTTTACGTTTGTTCATTTTATTTTTATACTTTTAGCTACGTGACACATGAAGTGAACCATTTTATTTATTTCTACTTGCAAAATGTTGCCGTTCTTCTCTTCAAGTCGGGTTAATATAAATAGTAAACAAAAAACCTAAATAAATAACTTTTCTTGTAATCAATCTTTGCAAAATATAGAAATATGTTTGTTTCAAAAATCATTCTTTCTAACGAAAAGAAATAATAATTCACAGAAATTTGAATATGTTACCGCAATGGTTTTTAGTTAGTGAAAGAATGTAGTATATGGAAAGGTGAATGAAATAATTCTCTCATAAGAAGGTCACGTTGTGATTATAGAGGTTTAGATGGAAAAAGTTGGTCATCATAAGTTTCTGTCAAGTTATTGAGTTGTCGTGTAACTGATGCAGTTGAGTGATATATTAGGTGAAGGCAATATTAGAGAATGAAAATTCATGTACGCATAAATAGCCTAACGAAATGTCTCCTTGGATATTTCTTGATCAATGGAAGGTACTATAAGTTCTGAGAAAAACTGTGATGACTACTTAAATCTACAGTTATGTTCTTTCGTGTGTCATTAAAGCATTTAGATGAGATTCACCTCTTCATCTGGTAAGACTTGTAAGATATTTTGAAACTTGTGTATCAGTTTTAATGAAGAAGTCTATATGATAAATATGATAACATTCATAGCATGACTGCAGTAGGCTGAAGTATTGAAGTATAAATATTCTGTAATGGTAAAAACAACGTCATCTAGCCTTCATACAAAATTAGAACTTACACTGATCTGTTTCATTACAATGCGAATAAGGGGAAATGGTTCAGCGAAAAGACACTTTTTCTGCAATTTCACTCACTGAGTGGACAATCACGTTTCTACATTGTTATTTTGTGTGTGTGTGTGTGCATTCAATTTGTCAAGCATAGAAGAAAAGGGAACCAGTGTACAATGCCGTTAACACGATCAAAATATTTCAGAATAGTGAAGATTAATCAGAATGTAGCTAAGTATGTTAAGATGAGTGAGTTCTGACTATAGGTTGCATATTAGGAGCAAACTGGTAATAGGAAGAGCGTACGGACAAGTACTAATACATATGATGTAATAAATAACGGAAGCAAATGAAAGACAGCTAAGAAAATGATGCGGATAGTTATGATACCAAAAATAAAAGACAAAAATAGAAGCGACAACAAAATATTGATCACAACTGAATTTGGAACCATGTTCAAGCTAAAATAAGAAGATGGGAAGGTGTCGACTATTTGAATGTTAGAGGTCTCAGCGGTACAAACAATGCGAAAACATAAAGTTTTGGAGGAGGCTTCTTTCGAATTTGTCAGTGAATTTGAATATCTTTTCCTAGGAGGCTGAGAAACCAGTCTGAACTGACCCAAAATGGCCTCACTGTAGCCATACAGGATAATGTTTCTAGACTCTCTTAGTTAAGTCGTGTGCTGAAAAACTACATATATTTCTCTCCAGGAACTACACAATTAAGCACACAATTAAGATTCAGCAGCTTATCTTTTTGGATATTGTAAAGTGTAGGACAACAGGAGAATACCAAGAAAGTCGCCTTTAAAGGCAGTTCTCATGTATATCAAATGTTTTGTAGATATATGGCATGTTTTGATTAGATTTGTGTTTTATAGGTTAACCTATAAAGCTTGGGGAACACCAACCTACAACTAGCGTCTTCCCTAAAAGACAGTGGTTAGGAAGCTCTCCGATCCGGGTTCGATCAGCGACCGACGCACATTTGATATCAATGGTTGACCTGCGAAATTTGACCTATCGAGATCGCATGCTGAAAATTCCATAGTCGTGCCAAAATATTGTATGGAATCAAGCGATAATAAAATTAAGAATAAATTTTTTTTACGAGTTGATCACGGACTGATATCAGTTAGAGAAACATTGAAAACCAGGGAGTACTGGACAGCTGCTGTTTCATCCTAGTTTGGGAATCATCGGCAGTACGCACCCATTGGGATTCGAACCCAGGACCTTTCGGTTACAAGGCAAGCTCGTATGCCATTCAGCCACTGGGACCCGATTCAATGGCTCATGAATTCTAACTTCTACCAATTGGTGATTTAGCGCGACCCCAATATCTGTTTATGTAACGATTCTGGACTGCAAATTCTTCAAATCCCAGTCACAATGAGTTATTGTCAGTTCTCCTTCTTGAATAACTAGAAACCAGCTGTATACATAATTGCAGTTGTACGCTAAATGAATAAAATTACTGTAAAAGAAGTCCATCCACTGAATTACTTCTACATAATTCCATATCTACATGGGTATTTTCCAATGTATAATGATGTATCTATAGTCAACAGTTTTGGCGAAAAATCTTACTAATCATAACTGGCTTGATTCAGTTATCATGATTTTACTTCTGAGTGTCAACAAGTCATTTTCGTTCATCAGATAAACGACATCTTTACAGGTAGATATGTGGAAAAATGGTCGTTATTAATTACTGCGTCATGACTTTCTGATTATTATAACCTAGATAGTAGTGACAAATTGCATGTCTGAGACATAAACATGACAAATAAACAAACAAGTGTGAATAAAGAAGGAACGAACATATTTGCAGGATAATACGAGCTCGTTTTATCTCACGGATGCTCTTCATCTGCGTGCATCCTAAATAAATCGATTATCTGCTACAGAATTGACACAGAAAAGCAATTTGAACATTTATACGACCAACTATCTGATATGAAACCTATAGACGAGGATAAAAATGTTTTGTTTAGGTCTGAAATGGTTCATATCTCAGAATTGTATCACATTTCTCCTACTGCACAGTCAAAGATGCTTACTGAGGACCACACACTAGGGTAAAAAACGTGCAGAACAATGATAAGATCGACATTCTTAAACCAAACAAAGGTTCTGGCACCGTAATAATGAATCGGCGAGACTAGATCTTCAAAATGATAACGCTTCTCAGTGGTACGATGAGATTCCAAGTGGAGGTGTCAAAAAATGACGCAGCGATAGCCTTCGAAAACCAAGTAAACAGACCACTTAAGGAACCGCTTAAAGAAGGGCTGATCGACAACAAAACCTATAACGACCTAAAAGCAAAGGGTTTACGTCCACCGTTCATGTATATTATTATTATTCCATTATTATCTCCTTTAGTTCCTGAAGGAATATAGGGCTTTAGTCCCTTGTGAAGTCAACCCAAGGTCCACAAACCCAATTTGCCATTGAGACCCGTAATGTCAATGATAAATCACCATGCCGTAAACTGGCTAGGTGGTTGACACAAAAGTTAGAACCAGTTCAAAAAGGGTTAGCAGTTCACAGTATCTAGGGTTCCTCCCAATTATCACAAGAATTAGACCAACTGAACATTTCAGACAAACTTCTCGTAACATGCGATGTTTGTTCGCTGTGTACTATCATACCCATTGAAAAGACAGTGAAAATCATATGCCAGCAATCTGAACTAGTTCGTCTTCCTGAAATGGAACCACGAAAACTACTACTTTTTTGTACAAAGTACGTCCATTTCCGACTCAATAAACATCTGTACCAGCAAACTGACGTGATGGCTATGGGTCCACCTTTGGGTCCTGTTCTCGCTGATACGTGGCTAAACTTGAACAGACAAGAATGAAGCCGGTAATATAGATGACCACCTACCAGTGCAGGTATGCTCACGACACTCCATTATGGATAAAATTTTATCAATATGAAATACACATGGATGAATAAACGTCATATTTTAGCTAGCGTAAGCAATAGTTAATACTAAGAATTATTCTCAGGCATTAAGGCATTAACTGAAGAATCCTTACAAGAGTATTACATCCCTAACCAAACAACTTTTTAGTACAAATAGTGGAGAGAGGCCTTTACATTTGAGACTCCTATGTACTGGATGTCACGATTACCTCCAAAGAATGGATAACTAGCCAGCATTTAATGATCATTTCATCTCATAGGCATACGGATATATCAATTATTAGATTTCAGAAGCCGGTTAGCTAGGACCCCTAGCCATGGAATTTGTATATGCTGGTGTTCCTCACCTGAGGTTATCTGAAGGCCAGGGAAGATTGTTACTCCTTATTGGAATTCTGATTAAGAGGCGACTGACCACATTGTACCACTGACTGAAATATTGAGATCAGTTTAACTTCTAATTCTTTTCTGTGCATCTTTTTTCATTACCTACGATTTATTTAACACAATCGGTCAACACCAGAACAGGGGACTAGACACATGACATCGGTTACTGCCACGTGACCACCCCCTTTACTACCAACAGCCACCAACTCTAGCTTATTTCTTTATTGTAATTATAATAATAATAATAATGTCACTTTGATGCATGTTTTAAAATTGAATTGGAAAAATAGCATACCTTGCCAATATAATGTACTTTACCCTAAATACTCACTCGTGATTATCGATTAAAGCATACCTCAAGGCTAATGACACGTGCTTTTCATTTATTTGCTCTAAATGATTACACGGTTCATTATGTTACCCTAAGACTTATCTTTATCTGTCTCTCTCTCTCTCTCTGTCTTACTCCTTGAAACTTTAGTTTCATTTGACCAGTTAAATCTTTTTGAAGGCATATTCTACTCACATTTTTTCAATGAGTATGATGCTATGAACGTGAATCAATTATTTGTGTAACCAATAAGAAATAGATAGAAAATTAGAGAAAAACTATACCATTTCTGTCGTTTCATCATAATACATCCTAGAAACGAAAGAGACTTGAACTTAATCACACAACAACTTGATAGTAATTTGAGAAGTTCAGAGTTTTCAAAAGTACTGAGTCATATTTATAATTCAATCAATATCATAAGCAGTTTTTACCTTTCTGAATATGATATTCTATATTAGCATCAGTGCTTACATACAGTTTTTGTAATAAATGACCTTCTACTAGTAAATTGAATGAATTCCAAGCCATTTATAGTGAGGCGATGAACACCATTTAAATTCATTGACAGAGAAAACACGAACAACTTTATCATACGGTGATTCTAGCTCAGCAGCCAGCCAATGTTATCGGTGAATGTTTATCCTCACGCTCGACTTTATGAACCCCACTAGTCACGACTTCTCACCAGAACTTCAAACAACTTAGTCTTGTAGCCAGTCACTGGCGAGCGTCAGATTAATTTAAAGGAGTTAGTTTGTAGGGATTTAATTTGTTTGAGGTTTGGTCACGGATTGATGTCAGGAAGAAGTTGCCTACAGTTCTAGTAAGAATTCGTGACTAATAGGGTCAATCAGGTCGAGCATGAGGACAAATACCCGCCAATGAAATTGGCTGGTGATCGCACTAAAATCATAGATTGGTAGAGGTTGGAATTCATGAACTATTGGATCAAGTCCCAGTGGCTGAATGGTTTATGAGATTGCTGTGTAACCAGAAGGCCCTGGATTCGCAGCCCAGTGGGTCTGTACTGATAAAGAGTCCCGAACTAAGACGAAACTGCTGTCAGTGATCCCTGGTTTTCATAGCTTCTCTAAGTGATATTAATCCGTGATCAAACTTGAAAAAAATCAAATCCCCACAAACTAACAGTTGGAAAATTTAACATAATGTCTCACTGACTCACCGTTGGATAACAAATCAAAGTGCACCAAGCTTAGATGAACTCTTACACTTGAGAAGCAACATGTTTGTAGTATGGTGATGAAACTCTGACAGTATAGCAGAGAATAATCTCATGACAGTATAAATTATTTGTTATGTGATACATTGGTGTAGTATTCATTTACTGATGACTTTTCGATGGAATTGTCTTGCTCATAGCCTTCCATATCAAGGTATTCACATACATTTCTGACTTTGTTTATATATTTTTCATTTATTAACTTTATTAGAAATAATATTTTCCAATATTTCTGATATTGGCATTTTTCCATTCCTATTCCTATTACTCGAGGAAAAACATTCAGTGATCAACCTCTATCTTTACATAACTGTATTACTTTTTTAGGACTACAACTTCGTCGCTTATACATCGAAGTATGACCATGCTGAGTTTAATTTTCGATCTTATTGGTAGTTACTTAAGTGTTTTGGATTATCTATACAACATCAGATAATTTTGTTGTGATTTCTCCGCATTCATCAACTTGAAAGGGAAATTTGCTAAACATTTGGTTATACAGACTATAGGTTATTCAGTAGAGCTTTAGAAATCCTTTTAAAAATTGAAAAATGCAACAAAATATGAAACAGAAACTCCTGTGATAACTGTTATTTCTGTCACTTACCTTTGAAAAGACTGTTGGACTGTGAAAGTAAGTTGGTGTGTTTACTGCTCAGTTAATGATGCTTCACTGCGTGAATTTGTGTATTAAAGTGAAATAAAACTTTCTCATGCTTTTTGCTATTCTGTAGAAAAAGACTGGTAGCTACTATCCGTCAACGGGTACCGTGAAGGTCATAAGCTTTACTTTCTTTGATACACTAATGAACTAATTTAAAGAATAGTGACCCCAATCAACGACTAACCAAATGACCACTAAACCATAGACAAGCACAGCTTGGGTACCCAGTTTTATCTACGGATGAATAATATTTATATTCACAGAGGATTATTTTTCTCTTACATGGCTTATAAAAACTTACCAGTTTCCCTCCCACCTGCTTAAAGAGATTTAGAACCGGTTTCTACACATGTGGTCTACTTTTATAACCTAAATACGACATTTTTCAAAACTCCTATATCTTATGTGGTTTATATTGCATCCCTCTTATATTATTATTCCCATGGGTTCCTGGTGCAACATAAGACTCCAACAGCACATCTCCATTTTGTTCTGTTCTCTGCAGTCGTCTTTAGATTATCCGTCGATCTCCCATAGGCTCTCATCTCTTCCTCACATGATCTTCTCTATGTTACTCTTGGACGCCAAGCCCGCCGTTCTTCACTCGCCTCTTTGTGTGTTGGTTAGGTAACTACATCTTGACTGGTTTTTCGCCAGGGTTTCTCGTCATTTTTCTTTCCTGGCTACAAATCTAATCATCAGTAGCAGCGAAGGCAGCTGTCGACAGAATTCGTCAGTAAACTGCTCGAAATGCTTTTCGAAACTCTCCAAGTCTGTGAACTATGTAGAAGAATTGATTTAACTTTTTTGTATTAAAAATCCTAATCTTGTTCCTTATGTTAAGTGCAATAGCTTTCCAGACTGATTTCAGAGTAATTAAGGCTTTTCTTGCCTTCCCGATCCTGTCTTCGACAGCGTCATCTGTACCGCATGTAGTTGAAAAGATGATATCCAGAAAAATGAAAGAGGTGATCTGTTTCAATTTTTTCTCGTTGGTAGTGACTGGTGCTTCTTGTTGTTGGTTAGGTATCCTCACTCATCATCTCTGTCTTCTCTACAAAGGTACCACCAAAAGTCTATTGAGTGGTTATCTTTTTGATGCATGTGTCTCCCATTACAGCAGCTTATTATTCGCCTACTTAACCATAGTGACTCACGTCTTGGTAGCCTTGATCGTTGCTTAACTCGCATGAACGTAGCAGTAGTTTAGTTTAGTATCTGTTCATAAAAACTTTCTGGTCGATACCGATTAGCAATGTGATTGGCCAATATTGTGCACGTCACACTGGCTGTTCTATTTCATTTGCCAGGTTGCAAACCATGGTGGCTATTCTTTATCTTGTTCCCTCAGTGATTATCCAACAGATTTCTGAATCAGAACTAATGTCTTTCACTCATCAGGTATAAGTATTCATAACAATTGCGACTTGTTCTGATTGATTTTTAGTTCCAAATTGATTAGCTGTGGGCTTAATTTTTCCTGTTCTCTAACGGTTATATGAAACATCCGCTATTTGAAAGTTGTAGATGAGATTTATGTAAGCTGAGTAAGCTATATTTTTATTCAAGTAAACCATATATTTCCGTTTAGATTCTCTGATATGTTGGTCAGACTAATTGTATAAAATTCCTTAAAATTCTCTTTTGTCCAGCTTATAATTACCAAATTCTTAATTATTTTCATTTATTTTTAGTACTCACATGCCTGTTCATTACAAAATTGACCTTTTTTCTTTTATTCATTACTTTTTTCACAAGTCTTCATAATAAGAGCAATTTTGGTTCTGGTTAGGAGGCAACACTGAATACATTAGATACTACAGTTAATTTTAAATGATAAATTTTTCACTGTTATCATCTCACTTCGTACATAAAGGATATACAGCGATGTACAAGAGTTGTTCATTATTATCCTAATATATCTGAACGTTATGTTATCAAATATCAAATGGACTTAGGGATGTCAGAAACCTATCTAAGGCTTAGCAGTCCGGTGCCTTAATAAATAATCATGCTTTATGCGTTGAATTATGGATTATTCATCACGGTGTTGGATCTTATTGTTAGACAGTATCCATTGTGCAATACAGTTAAATAAAAGTCCCATTATAAGCTTACAATTATTTCTTAAAGATATATAAGTAGAATCTATGAAAAACAAGGCTTATCTATAAGCACGTGAATACACAACTTTAAACACTTAGCTTTCACAGAATGGTTATACTGGTGATATGATACAATACATTAGCCTTAGTAGACACCATCAGCCCGATTACCCACTATGTAACCTGGAGGTACCGATAACAAACCATGAAACGAAATGGTTCAGTTATTTAGAAATTCCATCTGATAAATAAATGATCTAGGGACTTATGCGGCTAAAGTTGTTGAACTACAAACTCTGAGGATGTGAGTGTGACCGGAACAGAATAGTGTCCAAGTCTGGTTGGATACGTAATCATTAAATAAAGTCCTAAAACACCTAAATTATCCTCAGGTGGATTCGAAGTTAATCAAAAAATCATACTGGGGTAATTCCATTCTATCTACTGGCGTTACTCAGCTCCATCAGAAATGTACCACAGAACAAACACATTTTCAGTTTATGCAAATATATCTATATATATTATTTGAATAAAGAGGAAACCAAAAATCTCAGTACATGAGCGATTTCCATGATTCAAAATTTCATAAATCTAAATTCATTTTGAACGGTTTTCGAACTACCAGTGTTCTTCTCAATCAAAACGTTCTGTATTTGAAGGTGAATAATGCAACATTTTGAGATGATTTCATTTTAAGATTGAAAAGCAAGTACTGAAACGCTAATGACACTGATTAAAATAAGCATGTATGCTTATAAGAATCGTCACTGCCTTTCACTGCAAATCCATAAATGACCTACTTCTACAGTGCATTTAGCCCTCAAGAAGCAGACCTCACTGAATGAAGTTAATCACAGCTCTTTATTTCTAAATAACATGGACTCAGACACATTGATGGTTGAACTTACACGCAACCCCGTCTAGATATTTCCATAAGGATTAGGTAAATCCATAGAGATCTGACGTCGAAAAATGTTTGAAAGTTGTGCGAGCAATAAGACACACCTTATGAAGTTTTTCTCATCATCAGAACTCACATCTCATTTCAGATAAGTGAAGCCAATATAAGAGATTTCTAAATTATTTATACTCCATGTATTTACTAAATAAAGGATAAATTAGTAGTATTATTACGTATTACTCTCTGGTTAACTGTGATTTGAAGCAACTGGGTAGAATCCAATTATTTTATTTCATGACATTTCGTTGACCGATTTGTTTCAATGCAAACGCAATTCAAATGTTCTAAAGTTTACTCCATCAAGTAGTCACCAGGTAGTTTAGGGAAGGTCCAACCCATATGCCGTATCAGCCGCTAAAGTACAGCAGCTCCAGCCTAGCATTACTAATTTCGATATGTGTAAACGAAAATCATTGAAGAATTTCGTAGTCATTAGAATTTTCCTTAATCCCTGTTGAAGATTGCTAAATCTATAAATCTTAACTCAGAAGTTTTATAAAAAAGCTGCTGGCCAAAATTCACATCTTTAAAATATACAAATAAGTAAAATATTCCTTTATAAACTTCTTTACATTGAAGAAATGAACGAAGAATCCTCGAGAAGAAATTAAGGAACACTATCCTACGTGGTGTGAAAGAGGTAACAGAGGATCAAGAAGAACCGTCATAACTGAACATATGTTGAACATTGGTCACTCAGTCTCATCATACAATTCTTTCACATTTATTTGTTAAAAGAAACCACTCGAAGATAGTCGGCGTCCCCATTTATTTTATGGGGAAGGAAGGACTATGGAAGGACTAGCAGTCATATACAGAAACTAATACTGTGCGTACCGAAAACTGGCCTAATCACATCTTCTTTTTTGGTCATAAGTTCATCTTTGAGTTTTCATTATTTTAATGTTTGAATGAGTAATATGAGACAAGATACTACTGTTCCCAAGACTAACCAGTTTATTCACAAAATGACCTACTCATTGACTAGATAACTCTATACTGGCTTTCAGGAGAACTGTGTGCTTTTCCCACTCTTTCTCTAAGCCAGACAGTCACAACACAGTCGTTTCCTATAATCGGACAACACAAGTGCTGCGTATATCATTTAAACCACTTGCATCATTACTGTATATAAATATTTGGTACACGTAGTTACCTCTATGAATGACCACTTCCACCTCTTATGCACCGCGTTAACGAGCCAAACTTAAGCTAATCCACTTAAATGATCAGTCAAACATAATTACAGACCAGGGTAGCGTGCATTTCAAACCTTCAATGACATTGGACTCTGAGGAAAAACCCACCACTCAACATATTTAATGAAGTTGATCATCCTGTCATCTGGTATAGCATATGAGAGACTTAAAACACACTAACCGAGACTTTTGTAAACCTTTCACAGTAGCAGCAGTGGGCTTTAAGTATATTATACCTGGAAGCTCAAAATAATAAAATAGCTGATGCTACAGTAATTGTAGATTTACAGTGGCCTAGTATCACTTTGTTTTATTTAACTCTTAAGTGAAACTTGTTTATCTTTATTTCTCTGCTCTTGCTGGTTAGATCTAATTTTGTGAATGATTCACCATTATTACACAAACAATGTTACATACCTACTGGTTTTCTGTTACATTTTAATTAGTTTGCTCTGTTCAGAAGTACCTTGACTTTTATTATGCAAATGATATTTTGATTTTTCTTGTCCTAGCGGACTGACTATTTTAAACGATACATCAAAAATGCGATTTTACAGCCAACTGAATGAGGATATCCAAGTGGGATTCATCATACAATCACTTGCTCTTCTCTTTCATATATTCTAACACGTATTTCTTCTGATAACCTTTTGGTTTAAATTATTCTAATCTTCAGTAGTATGCTCTTGATGAGGCATCATACTGGCAGTGCATAATATATTAAGTCCGGAATGAATACGCTATGTGTAAAGGACATGAACTCGAAGTCCTAATACAATTTTAATGTAAGCTTTGCTTATCTTAGCAGCATTGTTACCCTGCATTTTAAGAAACAAGGATAAGCCTAAGATGAAATGTTTAATATAATGTGCATTTCCAAAATAAAGACAAATGCTTTGCTTTCTCTTATTACGACAGATATTCCCTTTCATTTCACGTTCTAAACTAAATTTTCCAATCTATTAACACTTTCAGTCTTCTAAAATTTCTGATGCTTCATTTTCAGGTGAATGTCTTACACATCTCCACAATATATATTCTTTTGATGTAGTTGTATTCTCTGATCTCGATGTTTTATTTGCGAAGCTTTCATCGCCCTACTAGGCAACATCTTCAGCGCATACTTCAATTTGAAGTGAGCTTATAGGTTGCTCCACGAGTTTACTAGTCATCTCTACAGGTGTTCTTGAACGTGTCTGGTCCTTTTTGTGTGTTTTCACACCCTCTAGACTACTTGTATTGGAACTGATTGTTTTCTTGACCTGAAGTTTGACCCTTTGTGTTTGAGATTTCCTTCTCCTCGATGTCGATGTTTCTATTAACTGACAACTCACAGGAATACCAGGCTTCTAAAAATTCTCTAGCATTCTTGATGTTTCCTCTGTCTAATATTCGAAAGTTTTCCCAGTCGAATTGATGTTTGCGGTTGTCTGTGTGCAATTATATGAGGGAGTGGATGTCATGTCTTTTAACGGCTAGTTCGTGTCCATGGATGCAAATACGAAGGGAACGTCCACATTGGTCAATGTAGTATTTTTCGCAGTCGTTGCAATTTATTATGTAGATGATGTTGGTTTTATCTTCTTTCGTTGCCAAGTCTTTTGGTTGACACGGAGCTGAGTGAAGTGATTTCCTTGATTTGTGTGCGACACCAATTCCTAAGGGTTCGAAGAGTCTTGCGATGATTTCTGAGATATCCTTTATATACAGTAAGGTGATTTTCCTTGTGCTTTCCTTGGCGGTCTTTGATTTGGTAGGTTGGCTTTGAGGTAGATCTCTTTTTATGAAGTTCCGTGGATATCGATTCTTTTGGAAGACGTCCACGAGATATCTTTCTTCAATTTTCCTTAAGGTAAGAGTGCTAGAATATGTTGTTAAATGTGTTTACCTCAGTAGCAGAAGTCTTAGCTAAATAGCTGATAACTTCAAAATATCTGTATGTTGTAAAATAACTCATCACCAAAGACATCTTTCAAATGAAAAACCCAATTTCAGCTGTCCAGTACTTCCAAACTTTTGCAGCGGTCATGTAACCACTGTCAGTTCATGCTGAAATCCTGAAACCAAAGAAATCCCAGCCAACCTACATTTGAATATCAATCTGATGCTCAATAGTGACTGGCCCTATTCAGGTAGGTAGTTACCTGTGTTCTGTTGGGAAGTCGTGACCAGGGAGATTTGGCAGGTCGGGTGTGAGGACATATACTCGCCGATGACAGTTGCTAGTGGTCGCACCATATCAAGAATCGGCAGATGTTGGAATTCATAGACCACTGAATCGGGTCCCAGTGGCTTAATAGTCTACGAGATCGCCTTGCAACCAGAAGGTCCTGAGTTCAAACCTCATTTGTTGCGTACTGCTGAAGTGGAGTCCCAAATTAGGCTAACGAAACAGCTGTCTAGTAGTACTCCCAGGCTTTTCAATGGTCCTCTAACCGATGTCAGTTCATGATGAAATCCTGAAACCAATCAGATCCATGCAAATCAACACTTAAGTATGTATGTATTATATATTCTTTTATTTTAAATTTCAAAAATTCAAAAATTTGATTCTACTTCAGTTAGGTAATCTTCGGTTCAATCACAAAAATTAGTAGATAAGAGGGATAGAATTAGTAGTTATGTCAAAGTTCTAATATTAAAATGATAAGATAATTAGTCAGTGTAGACATATGTAGCGATTATGTGTG